>VZRF01004602.1:0-86748 GCA_013396875.1 Vireo altiloquus | reverse complement strand
ATCTGGGAAGGAAGAACTTTCCAGAGTAGGATCTACATGAGGGAGACAAGAGGAGGAGGGAGAGTGGAGGACTGACAGGCTAAGCAAACAAAGGATGTTACTCTAGCAATGCACTGCCTAAGGAGAAAGGCCTTCTCTTCACCATAACTCACATGGGGAAGTTGCTCCAAACTTTGGAACTGTCCCACCAGCATCTAGCTGGTTCAGGGACCTTGCTCCCCTCCTCTTCACAGGCTCCTCTTCACTTGTCTTTAAACAGCTTTCAGACCTGAATGTGGGTCTAAACCTGACCAGGCTCTACAACTGCAGTGCACCTCTGAGAACTGGGATATAAAATCTCACCCACCTGCACTCCTCTCCCTCCAGCAGCTTCCTGTAGGTCGCGATCTCGATGTCCAGGGCCAGCTTGACGTTCATGAGCTCCTGGTACTCCCGGAGCTGCCGCGCCAGGTCAGCCTTGGCTTTCTGCAGAGCAGCCTCCAGCTCCTCCAGCTTGGCCCTGGCGTCCTTGAGGGCGATGTCCCCGCGCTGCTCCGTGTCAGCGATAGCTGTCTGCAGCCCAGTGACCTGCAGGGGAAAATCCAGGTTTTCATTCCTTATCGAGAGCATAATCCAGCTCTTTGTATCCTGAGGTCCCCATCCCAGGCCTGATATTTGGGTTAACATCAGTAGGTCTTAACTATCACAGATCCATGAACTGAATTGAATCCATTGAACGAATCCATGTTCTGAGCCAGGTCATGATCTGGATTTACCTCCACAACTCTCAGCATCTCCTTGGGGTCATTGATACTACACTGAGTAACTCTTGGAGATGTCACTGCTCTGATATAAATCCTGTCATGTTCGTTCCTGATCCACCAGAACTCCCCTGAATGAATTTATTTTTATTCCCTGGACAACCCAGAGGTCGGGTCACAGTAAGAGTCATGTTTGATGCATTGGCAGTGCCCTTTACCTGTTTTTTCACGCTGTCAATCTCAGATCGGAGCCGCTGGACGTGGCGGTTGAGCTCCGAGATCTCCTGCTTGGTGTTCCGGAGGTCGTCCCCATGCCTGCCAGCCGTGGCCTGCAGCTCCTCGTACTGCCACAGAGAGAAAAAAAAACAGTCAAGGGAAAATAAACTGGATTTAGAGCCCAACAGAGTGTGGGTTTGGGGGTGTTTGTGCTCCAAAATGTGCGTGTGTTTCCAATCCCAAATTAACTCTTCCAAATTTCATAGGGTTATTAAATCTGAAGGTATTCTGTGTGTCAAAATCACAGTGGGACTCGCCTCCCTGGGGGAATTCGGGGATGCAAGGATGATTTTCCCACTGCAGAAGCCTTCCCAGGCCCTTACCCTGGACTGGTACCAGGACTCGGCCTCGGCGCGGCTCCGGTTGGCGATGTCTTCGTACTGCGCCTTGACCTCGGCGATGACACTCTCCATGTCCAGGCTCCGGTTGTTGTCCATGGTCAGGATGACAGAGGTGTCAGAGATCTGGGTCTGCATCTGTGACAGCTCCTGCAGAAGCAGCAAATATTCCCAAGAGTCATGGGGTGAGACACGAACGCTGCTTGGAGGATGGAAACACCCTGGGTTAGAGGGGAGAGCCGGGTTCTGAACAAAAGGATTTTTCCGAGACAGCTTGATGCAGAAATGTGAAATGGAAAAAACATTGAATTATTTAGTGCAACAGAAGGGAAAATCATCAGCCCTGAGGCTCGGAAATGGGAAAGAAAGGCTAGGACTGGGAGAAGGATGCAAGCGCTGGTGCTCACAGCTTCGTAGAGGGCTCTGAGGAAGTCGATCTCCTCGGTGAGGGAATCCAGCCTGGCCTGCAGCTCTGTCTTGTCCAGGTAGGCAGTGTCCACCTCCTAGGAGAGGAAACACATCACCAGAATGAGGTGAGTTTCAGGGAAGCAGAGGAGAAGCTGGAGAAGGGGTTTCTTGCCACGTGTGCAGGCACTGACCTTCTTCAGGGTCACAAACTCGCTCTCGACAGCCGCGCGCCTGTTGAGCTCCTCCTCGTACCTGTGGAATGGAGGGAAAGGGGTGGTCTAGGCTTGTTTAGAAATTGTTTCATTATTTCTAAGGGACCAATTTCTAATGGACTAATTAGAGGACCAGCCTCTAATTTTTTTTGTACATACAGGTCCGCACCTTGTTTTTTTTGCCCTGTAATTTTCTGCCTGTGACTTTTCAGCCATATCTTGTATTAAACTCAGGCCTTACTTAGAAGATTAAGTCACCAAAAAGGCTTTTTTCCCTTGTTTTCTGCATCCATTGCAGCCCATCCAGGCCCAGGCAGACCATGAACAGACTCACTTGTTCTTGAAGTCCTCGGTGAGGCTCTGCACCTTGCTCAGCTCCCCTCCCAGGTTCTCTTTGTCTGTCATTAAGCTGCTCAGGTGCCTCCTGAGGTTGTTCAGGTAGGTCTCAAAGAGGGGCTCAATGTCCTTTCTCACTGTTTTGTTCCCCTGTTCCTGCAGAAGGGCCCACTTGGTCTCCAGGACCTTGTTTTGTTGTTCAAGGAATCGGACCTGCAGAGAGAAGGGTGTTTTAGGATGGTCTTCCCTGGAGACGTGAGGGACATCCTGCGAGAATTCACTTGCTGGGAGTTCTCAGCCCTTGGGGAATAGGTGACAATTTAAATGCTCCTTCTCTCTTTCCCAACTCTGCTTCCTTGCTTCCAGTGCCACCACTTTGTCCCTGTTTTCTGGTCTCACCTCAGCATTCCCGAAATATGTAAATGGTCTCAAAGCTGGAAACCCTCAGGATTTGTTCCCAGGCTGCTGATGTTAGAACTGGCAGTACAGGAGCCACAAAATTGTGGGTAAAGATATAATTCACCCTTGTTTGTGCTTCCCCACCAAAGAATCCCCATAGCATAACCAGGATTCTCAGGTCTTACCTTGTCTATGAAAGAGGCAAATTTATTGTTGAGGGTTTGAATCTGATCTTTCTCATCCTTGCGGATACTCTGGATGCTGGGGTCAATCTCCAGGTTGAGTGGCTTCAGAAGGCTCTGGTTGACTGACACTTCATGGATGCCCCCAGCTGGGACAGCAGGGAATCCAGGGCCACCACCAAACCCAAAGGGACCAGCAACTGCCCCACCAAACCCACAGGAGATCCCAGTGCCAGCACCAAAACCTGCAGGTCCACAGAAGCCACCTCCTCTTCCAGCCACGGAGATCCTCTGGCATCCGCCGAGGCTGTGGAGGCTCCTGCTTCCAAACCCTCCAGTGAACCTTCCGTAGCCAGTGGTGGCACGGCAGCTCCCAGCCTGGGGTGCAGGGCGCAGGCAGAGGCTGGAGCTGCTGGCGTTTGGGATGAAGGCAGAGGCAGCGCTGAAGCAGGTTCTGCCCTGGCTCCTCACGGTGCACTGGCGGGACATGGCAGCGGCCAAGAGCGATCCGAGGAATAAAGGAGTGAGAGGAAGTGGCTGGAGGTGAAGTTGTGCTGCCCCAGCCTGGGACTGGCCCTTTATACCCTCCTGAGGAGAGGACAGCTCTGGTGTGGAGCTCATCCTGCTGATTAACTGGGCCCGGCACACCCACAGTGAGTTCACCATGAGCACCTAAGGAGCTTTCAAAAAAGTGCAGGGGTTGCATTTTTTTGGTGTTGAAATATCTGAGAAAACCTCGATAGTGGCTGCTCAGCTCCTGTTTGCAGCCACCCTTTTCCCACTCCCTCCTTCCACTGCTGCAGGAGATGGTTCCTTGTTGGGCAAGTGCTCGCTCATCTACAGTCCATGGATGAATCAACCCGAGTTGTGTAAGGCTGATTTGGTTGATTTTGGAACATTGGCTCCTGGTGCAGGGTCCAAGATCTGAGAAGTCTCTGATCATGGTTTGTGGTTTTAAGCAAGCTCCAGAGGGGCATCAGCAGCTCAGGGCCCAACCTGATGGAGATTTTTCTCATGTTCTTGTGCCCAGACGAGAGCTCTTTAAAGCAGAACTGGTACAGGAGAGGGAAAGAGGTGATAGAGGGAGGGCCAGGGTGGTGATGGGGGAGTCTTGGAGCACCTGCCACCAAAAGCTATCTGGGGAGTGCGAAGGATTTGGAGGGAATTTCATGAACAGTGTTCTCAGACCTTTTCTTTCTGGGAAAACTCTCCATGTTCCACACAACCATCAGGGCTGGAAGAGACCTTCAGGTCTAGTCCAGCTGCCAGCCCAGCACCACCATGACCACCCTAAACCATGTCCCCAGATGTGCCAAATCACCCTGATTTGGACTGACAACAGATGGTGAAATATCAGAACCTGCCCCAGAAGGGAGTTTCCATCATCTGTGATGCCACAAACCCTGACTCGGCGATTTCTCAGGGTTTTACCCGCACAGATTTTTTATCTCTTTCCTGACTCATGAGACAACCTTGTCTCTACATGGTGTTACCAGGCTGCCCTCCCCATGCCTGCTGTCCTCTTTCCCCTCTGATATCCCTTACTCACCAGGAAATTCAGTGCTTATGAGATTGCTCACGGACACCTCTCTTCACTTCTATCCCCTGTGGCTTCCAGGAGAAGCCAAACAAGGCATTTCCCTGGTGAAGGACACTGTCTGGGCTCTGGCACACAGGGGATGATCCCAGGGTAGGTGGGATGCTCCCACGTCTCTCCCGGTACGATGCCCAGGGATGGGCACACTTTTCCCAGCCCCTGCCGCCCCTGGGGCTTGTCAAGGTTTGTCTCCATCGTGGATGCCCAAGCTGAGCACCCACTCCTTGGAAGAGGTGGCAGCCATCCCACAGAGCATCCCTGGGGTTCCATAGCTTTCCCCAGCCATGTCCAGGCACCGGAATGTGACACAGGTGTTTGCAGGTGTATCTTTCAGGAGCCTGTCCTGGCACATGTGGTGGCCGGACAGAGAAGTGAGGGTTGCCAGAAGGTCTCAGGAGGGAAATGAGCAGTTTCCCATCATCTCTTTTTGCCTTTCAGCCAAGCTTTTTTATTCTTATTTCTATTTCTCTCCCTGTTCTTGTAACATTTCCATTACACACCCTGGAATGACAATAACTGTCTTGGGAGTGTTTCAGCTCCTGTGTGTTACAACAAGCAGCCGTTTTTAAGAGAGAGGAGCTCCTGTGACTGAGCCTCGGGCTGTCCTAAAGATGTAAAATCCTTAGCGGCACCAACCTGCAATCAGCTCCCTCCACTGCAAATCCAGGCCCCTGAGTGCCAGCACCATCCATTATGACTAAGGCTTTAATCTGGGCTGGGCTGGAATTAATGGGGATTATCTTCTCCTGCTGAAACACCAGCCCCAGGTCATGGCTGCAGCCTGACAGGATGCAGGAGGTGGCAGCCTGGTGACCAGGGCCCTGCTCTTGAGCAAGGACAGCTGTAGGTTGGTTGAGTATCCAGAGGTGTGATGCCCGGGAAGAACAAATATTCCATCCCTGGCTGGATGAAAGGCTTTGTCCTCTCTGTGACCCAGGTGTGGATGCAGTGGGCAGCACCTTCTGATGTCCCTGTTGGACGTGGGACCAAGTGTTGTGTTGGTGTCACAGATGATGGAAATTCCCTTCTGGGGCAGGTTCTGATATTTCACCATCTGTTGTCAGTCCAAATCAGGGTGATTTGGCACATCTGGGGACATGGTTTAGGGTGGTCATGGTGGTGCTGGGCAGGTGGCTGGACTAGGTCATCTGAAGGTCTCTTCCAGCCCTGATGGTTGTGTGGAACATGGAGAGTTTTCCCAGAAAGAAAAGGTCTGAGAACACTGTTCATGAAATTCCCTCCAAATCCTTCCCAGATGGTGTTTGGTGGTGGGTGCTCCAAGACTCCCATTAATGCCCCATGTATTGACCCCTCACATGAGGGGCTGGAGAGTGTCCAGAGATGGGAACAGAGCTGGGGGAGGGTTGGAGCACCAGGGAGGGGTCTGGTCCCTCTTCCTGAGGGTGCTGGGGGGCTCAGCCTGGAGAAAAGGACACTCAGGAGAGCCCTCTGAGAGGAGGGGGCAGCCAGGGAAGAGTCAGGCTCTGCTCCCAGGGAGCAAAAGGACAAGAGGAAGCAGCCTCAGGCTGTGCTGGGGAGGTTTAGGTTGGACATCAGGAGGAATTTCTCCATGGGCATTGGCAGGGGCTGCCCTGGGAGGTTTGGAGTGTCCATCCCTGGAGGCGTCCAAGGATGGACTGGACATGGCACTCGGAGCTCTGGGCTGGGTGACAAGGTGGGGATTGTGCACAGGTGGCACTCAATGGTCTGGGAGGGCTTTTCCCACCTCATGGATTCTGGGATTAAGCGATTCCATATCCTCTGGTTGGACAGGATGTGTTTGGGCAGCAGCAGGAAGGCCACTGGCTGACCTGGCCCAGGCTGCTGGTCCAAGGGAGGATGTTGCTCCTTCCCTGGAGGCTGCTGAGAGAGGTGGTGGAGCAGGAGTGAGGACCCACGGCAGATCCACGACCAAGCCTGCCAGAATTCAGGAAGGAGAGTTCCTCAGGGACAGACATGCAGAGCGCAGGGCATCCTAGAAAATTATGGGGAACTGCTGGTCCCGAAGGAAACCCTGAATTCGCTCTGTCATTCCAGCACTGGCAATTCTCTTCTATTTCCCCAAATACATGAGTATTTTCCTAAGAGGGCCTCTCTACTCATTACCTGAACCTATTGAAATCCAGGGAGTGAGGGCTGAGATGTTTTTTCCAGTCACATATGTTCATTCAAGTGACCTCCCAGAAGTGAGATCTGTCACTGCAGATGTTTCTCTGCTTTTACTTCTCCATTAATTTCTCCCACTTAGTCAGAACCACATCTGAAATCCCTACACCTCCTCTGGTTTTTCTTCCACCTTCTCAAAACAAGACCTTGTCTCCAACATATCCTAAAAACGTCAAGAAAGGCTGAATCTTGAAGAGAGATATAAATTTCAACAGAGAAATAAATCCCTTTCTTGGGTGTTTTCATAGCTACTGAATAAGTGACATTTAATTCAACGTAGGACCATATCTGGTTTGTAATTCCTATTGACCAGAGGATGGCTCTGATCCTGTCCCTCTGCATCGTTAGAGGAGAGGGAATGTCCACACCAGGACCCGAAGTGAGCACCTGAGCCAGGGAGGGCTCTCAAGGCTGAGATGTTGGCACTGCTGGCTCCAAGGCATGGGTGGGACCAGGGCGTTGGGATGTGTGATTCACCTGAACCGGCCAGGGGGTTGCTGTGGCTCCCTGGGAATTAATTCCCTCTTGTTCGAGGTTTGTGCAGGTACATCACACACCTGGCACCGGAATCCCACCCCCAGGATCCAGGCGCTTGGATGCTGGATGGGCTGGGAACTGGAAGTAAATGAAGCTCAGACCTTTTCCCCTTATGCCTGACTCCTGCCGTGGCGTGTCCTGGTGTTTGGCTTCCAGGTGTTTTCCCTGCATGGTGGGGAGGGAATGTCGAAATCAACACCAACCTCCTTCTGAGGCTCTGCTGGGCTGGGGTGTTCTGGCTGCTGACAGTGAAATTCAGTAAATCTGAGTGAGGAGCAAAACCTAAGCCTTTAACTGGTCAGGGCCTGAGGAAAAGTTCTTGTTACCTGTGTTTGCATTTGCTCTTGCACCTCTTTAATTAAAAGGACCACAAAATAGAATAAATTACATGTGCATTTTTATTAGACAAACCCCAGAAAGTGAAGAGAGACAAACAGTCATGGGACACATTTTATATACAAAATCTGGCCAAAAAACTGCTGAGCTGGAGCAAGCGAGCTGCAAATTTAACCCAGTGAGACTCAGGTTCCAGGGCTGGGCCCAACACGATGTGTGCGAGACAACACAGCTGAGAGGGAGTTCCTAAAGTAGGGCTCCTGTGGGACAGGACTTGGGGTGCAGGTGGCCCTGGTTGTGCTGACCCCACCACGCTCCAGTAAAAGACCACTTATGGTGTTTTCTGGTGCGTGGCAGTGACTGGAAGGAGAATTTTAGCTCCTGTAACTTCTTCTGGTGGAGGAGCTGGAGACAAACTTCATGCTGGAGCTGCTGCCAGCTCCAAGGGTGGTGCTGCTCACCCCGGGAATGCTCCCACAGTTGAAGCTGTTCCCCAAATTGCAGATCCCCCCTCCCATGCTGAGGTTGCTCCCTCCGCCGTATCCTGTTCCCACTGTTGTTCTGGTGACGGCTGCAAGAAGGAGAAGGAAATGTTTCAGTATCTCTGGACATTGGCTTCTTGGTGCAGAGACACTGGAATGTTTAAATAATTATTATATTTTAGAGACTTACAGATATTCACTGGGACCCCATCTCCAGCCAGCCTGTTCGGGGATGGAACACAAAGAACAGAGTTAGAAGTCTGTTGATATTGGGGGAGAACAATAAGATACATTTCCCAGAGGCCTCTGGGGAGAAAAATAAAATCACAGCATCATTTGTGGATTTTGTTATTTCCATTATCTGGGACAATCTCCCCACTCTGTGCCCCCTGTTCAGCATTCCAGAAATGCTGAGCTTCTCCAGTTCCATCCCCACCCCCAGGGCTGGATGTTTCCCCCCCACCTGCACTCCTCTCCCTCCAGCAGCTTCCTGTAGGTCGCGATCTCGATGTCCAGGGCCAGCTTGACGTTCATGAGCTCCTGGTACTCCCGGAGCTGCCGCGCCAGGTCAGCCTTAGCCTGTTGCAGAGCATCCTCCAGCTCGGCCAGTTTGGCCCTGGCGTCCTTGAGGGTCAGCTCCCCGCGCTCCTCAGCATCAGCGATGGCAGCTTTCAGGTTGGCACACTGCGGAACACAAAGTCCTGCTCAGAGTGCCCACCCCAGACCCAGGCTGTTCTTTACCTCCCCTGCAATCAAAAGGTTTTATCCCAACACCATCAGCTCCACCAGTTTTAGTGACAGTTTTCATTTTGAGCGAAAAAGGGTCAAACTGAGCAGAGCTGCCCAGGTTGCTCTGACCTTTTCCTTCCTCTCCCTTGCAAGTCCGGGGGTAAATTGGTTAAAAGTGGGGTTTGCAGCCCTTTACCTGTTTTTTCACGCTGTCAATCTCGGATCGGAGCCGCTGGACGTGGCGGTTGAGCTCCGAGATCTCCTGCTTGGTGTTCCGGAGGTCGTCCCCATGCCTGCCAGCCGTGGCCTGCAGCTCCTCGTACTGTCACAGAGAGGAAAAAACAGTCAAGGGAAAATCCACCATTCTTAGCATTACTAGGAGCCTGGGAGTCCCTCCTCAAGCCCAGACCCAGCAATTGGGAAGGTTTTCTTGGAGGAGTCAGTCTTTATCTGTTCCAGTCAAGATATGAAGATAAGAGCACGGAAACCTCAGATTCCTCACCTTGGTCTGGTACCAGGACTCGGCCTCGGCGCGGCTCCGGTTGGCGATGTCCTCGTACTGCGCCTTGACCTCAGAGATGATGCTGTCCAGGTCCAGGTTCCGGTTGTTGTCCATCGTGAGAACCACAGAGGTGTCGGAGATCTGGGTCTGCATCTGGGACAGCTCCTGCCAAGAGCACAGGGGATGAGGTAATTCCCTTGGGAGATGCCTTTTCACCCTTCCAGGTGAGCTGCAGACCTGGGAGAGGCTGTTGCAGATCATTATCTGAACAGCTCAGTGTTGGTGCAACTCTACAGAGAGGAAGGATTTAGCATCTCCCGGGGGAAGGAATTAGAGGCTCTCAGAGGAATGGAGGGAGAGAAGCTCTTCACTGAGGGTTGGGGTGTTTTGGAGCTGCTTGTACTCACTGCTTCGTAAAGCGCTCTCAGGAAATTAATTTCTTCACTCAGCGCATCTGCCCTGGCTTGGAGTTCCACCTTGTTCATGTAGGAAGCATCTACATCCTGGGGGATGAGAGATTTTTGGGTGGTTTACGCCCCTATCAGTAAATGAGGAACATGCATTGTGATAACAGTCCAGGGAAGAAACCATAAAAAAATGAAAGGGGTGGGAATTGTAATGGATGGATTTGTGACTGAGTAGGTGATCAGAGCTCTGCAATAAGCCTTTCCACAGTGTCCTGGAATTTGTTCTCACCTTCTTGAGCGTCACAAACTCGTTCTCTGCGATGGTCCTTCTGTTGATCTCATCTTCATACCTAAAGGAGGACAGCACAGGGAGCTTTTGTTTGGGCAGGTAACAGAGAGAGGTGATTTGAGTTTGCTGCAATTAATTTCCTTCTGAGCATTTTGCCTACAATGCTCTTTTCCCTCAATGAGAGATCAGGAGCTGAACCAGTTAAAACAAGTACATCAAAACACTTTGAACGAATCCATTATTTTTTACTTATTTCTGGCCATTAGTCATCCTCCTTCTGCTGTTTTAAGCAAATGAAATGTGCTGCCCTGAAACTTTCAAACCTACTGTGTAATTTTTCCCTCTCAGTAGGTAATTTAGTTAATAAGTCTTTGATCATGCTCCAAATTATTCCCTAAATGTTGGTGTACTTGGATCTGTTACTCCATTACCGAGAAAATTTCTCCTTGAGAAAATGTCATTGCCGAGAATTCCAGGATCCTGGACTCTCCTGGATTCCCCAGCTGGTTTAAGGATGTTGAGAGGAGAAAGGCTGCACCTGCCGAGGTGAGTAGAGCATTAGCTCAAGACTTACTTCTTCTTGAAGTCCTCGACCAGGTACTGGGTGTTGACAAGTTCTCCCTCCAGCCTCCCCTTGTCGCTCAGCAGCGAGTTCAGCTGCACCCGCAGGTTGTTGATGTAGGTCTCGAAAAGCGGCTCCAGGTTGTTCCTCACTGTTTTCATTCCCTGCTCCTGCAGCAAACTCCACTTGGTTTCCAGCACTTTGTTTTGTTGCTCGAGGAATCTGACCTGGAAGGAGAAATGTCCTGAAGGGGCTTTGAAAGAATAGAGAATTTCCCTGCAAACAGGAGGGTCTCAGAACTGGCTGAGAGGGTGAAATGCCCCTTCCAGCTGGTTTTTAGACCCAAATTCTCATCTGTTGGGAGATTGACTGCAGGGACCCTGTTCAGTGTTACAAACTCTGGAACAACTCTTGATTTTTCTGGCTTCCCATTAATTGTTTAAATTGAGACCAGGTACAGGGATTTTGTGTGAAAAGTGTGAGCAAAATCAGATAAGGAGCAAAGCAAGGCTTGCTCTTTAATTAAAATAACGTTGTTAAGGTGCTGTTTCTCCTTCCCTTCAGTAGAGCTCCCCTACCCCACTAAACATCCAAAATATTGCAGCGTTTTCCTTGAAACCAAGGAGGAGCTGCTTGACCAGAGCAGGAACTGAGCAGATGTTATTGTGCGTCAGTGAAATGGGGTGGACAGACAGAGTTGGATCAGATTTTGATATTTTGAACTAAAAGTCCAAACATTCTGGTGACAGATTTAAATGCCTTTGAGGGAATTCAAGCAGTGAGAAGCTGCTTCTCCCTTGTGCCAATTTCTCGGTCATATTAGGTGGGTTTCTGGAATTCATGTAATCATCTACAAAGCTGTTCCCAATCTCCTGAAATGCTCCTGAAAGTCTCCAGAAGGGTGGTATTGTCCTCTTTCTTTCCCCACTGCCTGTGAGCTGTGGAGCAGCAAACGAGGAGGAACTCAAAGACTGGGTGATTAATTCATGGCAACCGCTATGGAACAGGTGCCATTCCCTGGAGCTTCCAGGGCATCTTCCAGTCTCATTCCTCACTTCTATTCCTTCTTGATCAGCTTTTGTCCTCATCAAGCAGCAAAGAAAAGCGTCCCTGTCAAAAAAATCAGGCATTCAGGAAAGCTCAGATCTCACCTTGTCAATGAAGGAGGCAAATTTGTTGTTGAGGGTTTTGATTTGCTCCTTCTCCTCTTTTCGGATCCTTTGGATGTTGGGGTCGATCTCCAAGTTGAGTGGTTTCAGAAGGCTCTGGTTGATGGAGACTTCATGGATGCCCCCAGCTGGGAATCCAGGGCCACCCCCGAAGGCTCCGTATCCGTAGCCAAGGTTGGCTGGAACACCAAAGCCACCCCCGTACATGCTCCCGGCACCACCAAACCCTGCGGAGCCATAGAAGCTGCCACCCCTTCCAGCCACGGAGATCTTCTTGCAGCCACCAACGTTGTAGAGGCTTTTGCTTCCGAAGCCCCCCCCGACCCTGGCAAAGCCACTGCCGGCGTTGCAGCTGCCCAGGCGGGTGACGGAGCAGGAGCTGAAGCTGGTCCGGCAGGTGTTGGGGACCACAGCCGAAGCAGCGCTGAAGCCACTTCTCCCCCTCTGAATCCTCACGGTGGACTGGCGAGACATTGCTGGGGCTTTTTGGGTTGGGATGGATGCTACGGCTAGAATAAAGGAGCAAAGGTGCTGGCCTGGAGCAAGGAGTAGGAGGGAAAGGAGAGAGGTGAACCTGTGCTCTGCAAGGGCTGGGGAGAGCCCTTTTATGCATGTATGAGCCTGGGATGGGTTGGATGAGGTGGATCATCTTTCTGATGAATTAGGCTTGGCATGTCCAACAGCATTCTGGAGAGTGAACTCACTCGGCACACACGCCCAGCTGAAATAATACAGCCCAGGTTCTCAGCAACAGGGAATTGTTTGGGAATAACTGTCGCCGGTCTTTGTAGACAGCCAGACTCGTCCCCATTTCAAAGCTGGAAAGTGCCTGTGAGTCACACTGGGCAGCAAAACACCGCTCAAGTGCCTGTCACTCAACACCTCTGTCATCGGAAAACTTCATCCCTCGGGATTGCTTTCACCCCTTCTTTTGTTCACAAGCAGGGCTTGGGAAAGTTTAAATCCTTGTGCTTTAGGAGTGGATCGGTGCCAGTTCCGCAGCCAGTCCTGTAGTCAATTGTTTTATCCTGGGGTTTTGGGATATCTTTGGGATAAGGTCCTTGTGAAATTTGCCCAGAGAGGTTGTGGACTCCTCATCCCTGGAAGCGTCCAAGGCCAGGCTGGATGGGACTTGGAGCAACCTGATCTATGGAAGGTGTCCCTGCCCATGGGACAAGATGATCTTTAAGGTCCCTTCCCACCAAAACCATCCTGTGGTTCCATGGACCACGTGGCTCCCTCTGAGCCACCACAGGAATTGGCAGATGCAGTTTTGCTCCCATCCCTAAAAACCTCAGATCTCTCTGGAAATCCTACTGGAAATCCTGCTTCTCCAGGTTTATTCCACTGTTTTTAGAAATATAATTACATGAATAGAAATGGAATATTTTGACAAGATCCTTTTGTTCCAGAGGGGATTTTGACAGCTGCCACTGAGCTGTGTCACAAACATGTACTGCTACCTTGGGTTTGAGGGTTTGCACTTTATTTTAGCAGGATGAAAACAAACAAACAAACAACTCAGAAATAAATACATAGGAGGAAAGATTGTGGGAATGGGAACTGCTTTGACTCCACTAGCTCTGTGGAAATGGAGTGCTCCAGGGCTGTTCCCAATGCACACTTAATAAACACAATGTCATTTCCCAAGGACTTAATCCACTCTTTCAGCACATCTGGAAGTGTGATTCTGCCTGCCTGAATCCACTGGAAAGTGCTCTACAGGATTCCCTCTGCCCAGATCCACAGGACACTGTAGGACATCCTTGATTTTTCCTTTCCCACCACAGGTACCAACACAGCCCTTTGCATGTAACAGGTGGTTCAAGTAAAAATCAAAGATGAAAATGTAAAAAATAATTCGTTTTGAGGGACAAGAAGTGCTTGTGGTGTTTTGTGTTATTCAGGAAAAGAGGATTTGTATTTAATTTATTTATAGAAGAGGTTGAAATTGAGCAGCTTCCCCTCGTGCTGCTGCAGCACAGGAAGAATGGAATAATGAGGAATCAATGGAATAATGAGGGATCAATGGAATAATGAGGAATCGCCATGGTGGGGGCAGTTGTGTATCCAGGTGCAGGAAACCCCCAGAAATTCTTTGTGTCCCTGTTGTTTCCCAGTTGTCCAAGGGTGATGTTTGCAATGGAGGTTTTAAATGAAATGTTATTCTTATTTGGGGATTGTCAGGTTGGTTTTGTGTTTATTGCCAGACTGAGCTTTTATTGCAAGGAAGGGCTGAACCCTGCAGGTTTTGCCCAGTGGGGCTGTTCCTGGGTCTGACTCTGCACCCCTGGGAGCTGGAAGCAAACAGATTGTGAGCAAAGTCTGTCCAAAGGGCATTTTTGAAAGGATTATTGATCAGTCTGGGGGCTTTGCCCACCAACAGACACATGTCAGGACTTAAAGTCCAGAGATTCATTTCTGCATGCAAGATGTATGCCGGATTCCAGTCCCAGGCAGAAAGATTTCCAACTGAGAGAAAGGAAAAATAGGTTGGATATTGGGAAGAAATTCCTCCCTGTGAGCATGGTGAGGCCCTGACACAGGTTGTCCAGAGCAGCTGTGGCTGCCCCATCCCTGGAAGTGTCCAAGGACAGGTTGGAGCAACCTGGAATAGTGGAAGGTGTCCCTGCCCATGGGATGGGATGGGATGGGATGGGATGGGATGGGATGGGATGGGATGGGATGGGATGGGATGGGATGGGATGGGATGGGAACAGGGATGGGCTTTGAGGTCCCTTCCCACCAAAACCACTCCATGACCCTAAGATACTCAAAAGCAGCTGGAAGTTGCCAGCCCATAGTTCCTTTGGGAATTGCTCTCTCAGTTCTCTCCATCTCCCCTAACTCTGAGTACCTGAAAGGAGTTTTATTCCAATTTTCCCAGTGGAGATCAGCACCAAAGGGCAGATCCTCCCTCCCAAGGGAGATGCACGACGTGGGGAGTCTGGGTGTGCAGGGCAGAGCCCCCCCAGTTCTCCCAGTGGGATGTGTCAGTGCTTTCCTTTTCCCCCTCAGGCTCCCTTTACATCTGAAACTTTTCTTTTTTTGGCTAAGGAATCCACCGGGTGCGTTGGAGCCCATGGTTAATAACAGTAATAATAATGCAGCTCCTCCAAGCAACTGAGAAGGAATTAATTTCTTTCCATTCCACGTTCTGCCGGGGTGGAGGTGATGTGGTTGTCACTCATCCGGAAGGAATTTCAGAGGTAATTACAAAAGGCAGAACTGGGAGCACAAGGAGCTGTAGCTACAGGTTTGGGGTATGGGCTGATGGAAAGCAGGGTCCCCACCCTGCTCTGTTGATGAAACAGAGAGTTTCCAGGTAGCTCCTGGGGGAGTGTCTCCCGTGCTCCTACAGCTCCAGGCACGGAATGGATTTGCTGATCCAGTGCAGGGAACCCCTGATGCAGAGGTTCCAGAGGATGCTGCTGGAGCTCACTCACTGCTCAGGAGCTTTTCCTCCTGATCCCACCTGAGGAGCTGTGTCCGAGCAGGTCCCTCTGGGCCAGTCCCCCCAGTGTGAGAGAGGCTGGGCAGGCTCTGGAGCCTCTCCCTTCCTTCCCCCTCCTCGTTTCTCCCCACCAGGATGAGCAGTCGCTGCAAGCCCAGAGCAAGGACCAGGAGAACACTTTGCAAGCGCTGTAATGTGGAGTAAAGTCTTGGCTGAATTTGCATCTGGCACCATGCTGCTGTCAAGGTAAAAACTCTCCTTTGGGATTAAGAAGGGAGTTCTGCCTCTGCCAGGGCACTAAATGCAACTCCAGTCCCTTTAGTGAGAAATCTGAGCCATTTTCCTGTGGTTGAGTGAACAGGCATTTCTCCAACAGCTTTTCATCGCCTCCTCTCCATCCTTCTTCTCCTCTGCTCCTGTCCAGAATCCGCCTTGGAATCCTTCATTAGATGCAACTTCTCAGGCTAAAATATTTGAATATTCCTCTGTGTGTTTTTTTTTGCAAAAATAATCATATTTGTACAACAAGAGTGTGTCAAAGTACCTTGTGTTGGTTCACCTGTGCTACCTAATCTCAGCTTAATTATCAGCAAAGTCAAGGCTGTAATTTAGGTTAATTGCTTAAATTAAAGCCTTTGGGTTAAACTTGGGCTTCCAAGCTAAATTCAAACCCGACTCATTTCAGCCGTAATTTACTATTTCATCCCACGTTAATGAAGAGCAGCAGGACCGAGGATTTTCCATGGGAGACCACTGAATTCACAGCATCCCCGTGCTGTGGGGCCAGGCCCCTCTGAGGCCTCCTGGGCGGGAGGTGAGTGTCCCATGAATCCCATGTCCCGAAGGGATGAATTAGGATGAGCTCCTCAGAAGTTTTCGCCTAGGTGTTGCCCTGTGCTGGGTCCTTTGAGCCTGTTCCCAGCAGTATCTGGAGGCCAGTCAGCTCCAGCTCCGGAGTGACTTTGAAGTGTAGGTGCGACCTGCTTTCCCCAGTAATTGTTTTCTGTGCCAGCACAGACTCCCGTGCAACTTTGGGAGGAGCTTCACCTCCATCATTACTGCCTCGCACACACCTGGGAGGGCTCCTTCTCCCTGGGGCCTGCTGCCCTCAGACTTTTGGAGGGGTCTGGTACCTCATTTATCCTGTTCTGGTGCCTGGCTGGTGGCACCTGAAGGAACCTGGATCCTCCACATCTCCTCCTAATGCCTTTGGAGAATCCCCTGCCCCAGGCTGGGCCGCTGGGGCTGCGACCCCACGTGCAAAACATGAACTCCAGAAGCTGAGGGAGGTTGTGGGGTGTTTGTCCCATCCCATCCTTTCTCCTGGGCATGTATTTTCTCCCCATGAAGAACACAGAGCTCTGGAAATGGCGTTGCTGGGGAGTCCCACAATTTTCGCGAGCTCTGTGCACATTTCACATCCTCAGCTCCATCCTCCTCCTGGCTTGATTTTCCTTCTGAAGGTCCATAGCACTGGCGTGGAGTTTAATTTTCCCTGTTAAAACAAACCTGGGTCAGCACAGGGAGCTGGGAAGATAAACAAGGATTATCCATGTGTCCTGGAAAGTGGATCCAATTGCAGGGCAACAATTCCAGGGGGCCTCGTGTTTATTTACCACTCTGTTGATCCGTGGGATTGGTTCCATTTCTGACCTCCAACTGCTTTGGGCTGCGGGATATTGCTGCAACTGAGCAGATGGCAGCTGGGAATATTGTTCTGCTCTGGATTTGCTGCATCCTGTGTTGCCTTCCCTGCAGCCATTTCATGTCTTATGTCATTCGCAGCCTGTGCAAATGAACAATTTGCAAATTAAAATAATTTTCTTTGATGGAAATTCTGCTTTTGAATCAATAAAGCTGCAAAGTTTCCTTTTGGAATTGTGAAGGGGAGTTGGTTCAGTGTTTCAGGACAGGATCATTCCCATAGGAAAGGTAGAAATTAAATATTTGGTTTCAGAAAATGTTTCACCCAGTGTTTCAGTGCCAGCTAAAATCACGTGTCATGTTTGACTTGAGTGTGTCAAATTTTCCAGGTCTCTGCAAATCAGGAGGAGAGAACTTGAATACAGCTTTTTGCATCTGCTTTGCAAATTCCCAAAGATGTGCCAGGATAGGCTCTTAGAACACTTCACTGGAAACAGAAGACACAGAGAGCTGCTCAGGACTTTTTTGGCTGCATCCTCACCCTCAGAGTGCAGCGACAGACTCAGCACTGGCTCACGGAGGCTCAGGAGCTGTGCTGGTGCCACGAGGATGGGCAAGGGTTTGTTTCATGGAGGGTTCATTGGTGGTGGACCCACGTGTTGATGTGGCCCATGGTCCAACGTGTTGTGCACACTTGGGTTAAAAATCAAAACCCATCAGATTTGATATTTTCAATACAAACCCCAACAAATTGGGCTGCTCTGCCTCCAGCCACCACCTCAGCTCTGAATTGTCCCCATTCCCTCAAATCAGTCTAAGAAACAGTGCTTGAAAAGTGGGGAAAACTCTTCAGTTAATGTAGCCCAACCAGTCACCCTCCATAGAACCCCTGGTGCAAATGGGCTGCTCCGACTTTCCAGAGACATCATTCCATGTCCTTCCCAGGTGCTGGAGTGGAGCCTCAGGATGTTCAGCCCACCCTGGGACCTCTGGGCAGGACCATCCCGTTCCCTGCTCTGGGTCCCCACCTGCTGGAGATGCTCGGCTGGCTTGGGCAGGCCTCTCACACCTGCACCAGGTGATGGACGAGGGGGTCCCGTGGCTGTGGGAGCTTGGAGGCTTTTCCCTGGAAAGCTGCTCTGGAATGTTGCATGAGGAGCTTTTCATGGCAGATCCGGCTGCCATCCCCTCTCCTCTCCACCCCCAGCTGGAGTTTGCAGGGATTGAGGGATGAGTCGATGGGCACCCACCATCTCCTTTTGGGACCACCATTCCCAAAGGGCTGCGGGTCCTTCCTCATCTGCCCCCTCCTGCTCTGGCTCTTTCCTTGGCCATGGTTCTTGTCCTGCCGTTGGGGCTGGATTCCCACCTTGTCCAGTGCTGCCCCATTCCTGCCAGGATCCATGCCTGGCCCTGCCGGGGAGAGGGATCAGGAGATGCCTGTGGAGCCACAGGAGGGAGCCTGGGATTGGTGTGGGATCTTGGCTGAAACCCCCCAAAAAGGCAGGTCATGGAAATCTGCCGGGGGACTGGGTGGGAACTGGGAGACTGAGTGCTGTGGGCACCTTGGAAGACCTCGGGTTCCCCCAAATGAACCTGAGGCCCTGAAAGTGTCCTTGCAGAGGAGCAGCCAGGATGTTTATCGGGATATTTGTGCATCCCAGGGAAACCTCGCTGTGCAAACACTGTGCATGCAGATTTTGGGTGCCTCGTCCTGTGCCTGCCCCTCCCGCTGCTCTTCCCAATCAGGACAATGTCCACCTGCTCCATCCCCTTCCTGCTGTGATGCCAACCTCGCTGTGTCCTCGCTGTGGTGCTGATGCCAGAGCTGGACTCCTCTGATGTACGAGTTACTCCTGCTTGTACAAACTAATGGCTGAGCCATGCCCTGCATGAGCCAGCTCATGCATCCCAAATAAACCTTTGGGAATCACCTTCCTTTTTCCCACTTCTCTGCACTTCCTTCCTCCTGGAGTGACAGGCAGAGAGGGCAACTTTGGAGGTAACCAAACCACCAGTGGGATTCATCCAGCTTTTGGCTCAGTTCTGAGGCAGTTTTTCCTTCCTGTGCCTCAGTTCTGCACCCATAGAATCATGGAATGGTTTGGGTTGGAAAGGACCTTAAAGCCATTCCAGTTCCACCCACGTGCCATGGGCAGGGACACCTTCCATAGACCAGGTTGCTCATCCCACCCTCCTTTCCACTTGCTCTGGCTTGTCCTAGAGCCCAGTCCTAAAACTGAGTTTTGTTTCCTCAAGGAGCCAATCCTGTCTCAGGAATTGCCCTCAGGGTGTCCCCAGTGCAGCAGGGACACGGCACAGACCAACACCTGCAGTGCGAGGAGGGAAGAAAAGCCAAAACCCAGCAGAGTTTAAAAATGACAAATGCTCTTTTATTGGTACCTTACAGTAGGTTAGGCCTGGAAGTGAGGAGGCTGCAGCCACGAGGACGAGGAGTTAGAAATCTTATACACACAAAGCAAAAACCTTTCCCACGAGTGCTGGAGAAAACAGAAGGGGCTGGAAGAAATCTTGAACTGCAGACAAAACCTTTGGAGGCTGTAACACATGTTGGGGGGCACAGGCTTTTAGAGCCTCTTGGAGGTGTTTTCACTGCTAAGGACCCAGGACTGTGGTTCCACGAGGCTGTGATTCACCCTTGGAATGGGATGAATGAAATGGTTGTCCCTGTTCCACACAGTGCTTCCATTTCCCTTTAAACACCTGACTTTGAGGAAGGACCAAGGGCTTGCTGACAGAGGGGCACCACGGGGTCCATGCCCAGCCAGTGACCCGTTACAACCTGTGCTTCAGCCAAAGGTGCTCCAGATTCTCACAGGGGGGTCCTGGTCCCCCCCGCTGCCCCAGAGGTGAAGGACGGAGGAAGAAGAGGCTCTAGCACAGCTATTTACACCATGATCTGCAGGGCAGGAAGCCGGAATTGCCGACGGTCGTGCGCTTGCCAGCCTTATCTGATGGTCTTTTTGCTGGTGGTGGTCTTGGAAACGATCCTGACGCTGCCTCCTGTGCTGGAGCTGACGCCCCGGCTGCTCCCAGAGCTAAAGGAGCTGCCTCCGCCGTAGCTGAGCCCCCCGGAGAAGCCTCCGCTGCCGCCTCCGAAGCCTCCGCTGCCACCTCCGAAGCCGCCGCTGCTCACGGTGTAGCCGCCGCTGCCGCCGCCGCCACCCAGGCCGAGCCCCCCGCCCAAGCCCAGGCAGCTCCCGCCGCCGTAGCCCATCCCGCTGGAGCTGCTGACCACGGCTGGGAACAAACCAGGAACACCCACGTGAGGGGACAGCAGGACCCCCGAGGTGGGGAGAGCTGCAGTGTCACCCCCTCGGTGAGGGGTGGGTGGGAGGAGGTGGAAGGGGCGAGACACAAAGAGGTGGAGGAGGGGATATGAAGAGGTGGAAGAGGGAGTGATACTCACAGACACTGACAGCTCCGACTCCTTCTCCAGCAAGCCTGTTGGGAAAGGGCAAAGTGAGCAATAATGCCGAAACCTTGTCCATGGGACCATCTAATTAGGCTTGCTTGGCCTTCAGTAGGGACTCTGCTCTGGTGGGGTGTGTCTGTGTCACCTCTATCTGCCCTGGTGCTCCAGCCCCTTGGGAAGAGCCGTTTGACCCCAAGGAGATGGTCCCTGGTCAACACACAGCAGGTCCATGTGTCCTCACCTGCTCTCCTCTCCCTCCAGCAGCTTCCTGTAGGTCGCGATCTCGATGTCCAGGGCCAGCTTGACGTTCATGAGCTCCTGGTACTCCCGGAGCTGCCGCGCCAGGTCAGCCTTGGCTTTCTGCAGGGCATCTTCCAGCTCAGTCAGCTTGGCCTTGGCGTCCTTGAGAGCCATCTCCCCGCGCTCCTCAGCCTCAGCAATGGCTGCTTGGAGGTTGGCACACTGGGAGTGGGGAGAGAAGGCAGTTGTTTCATTTGGGTCCCCCAAACCACTCTCCCAAGTGTTGCTGGGGGTTGTGGACGCTGGCTGGTGGCTCCCAGGATTGCACTGAGTGCTCCTGATGGGACCTGGCTCTTCCTGCTGTGCCTGACCACCGTCACCTCCCACCCACCTCCTCCTGCTCTGCAGGACCATCCCCCTCCTACCTGTTTCTTCACGCTGTCAATCTCATTCCGCAGCCTCTGGACCATCCGGTTGATCTCTGAAATCTCAATCTTGGTGTTCCTCAGGTCATCCCCGTGTCTCCCGGCAGAGACCTGGAGCTCCTCGTACTGGGACACAGAAAGGAGGAGAGCACTGGTGAGCACTGGGAGCTCAGGGAAGGGTGAGGAGACTTCAGGGAACAAAGTGCAGGTCTGGATGCAGGTTAAGGGGTGGGGGACAAGATTCCTCTGAAATCTGCCCATGGAATAATGGCACTTGCCCTTAGCTCTCAGTATGTGCCAGGAAGGCAGTGCCTGATGGCACAGGGGACCTGGGCATTGTCACCTACAACAACCTGGAAGGGGAACTGTTTAAGGCCAGTGCTGCCAGTGACTCTGCGAGCCCAGGGTCAAAACTTTTCAACATCTCGTCCCTGTCTCCCCTCAGCTAATGGGAAATAATTTCTGATCATTTCTGACCACGGAAATCAGTCTGTCACCCAGGTTACCCACCTTGTTCTGGTACCATGCCTCGGCCTCGGCGCGGCTCCGGTTGGCGATGTCTTCGTACTGTGCCTTGACCTCAGCGATGATGCTGTTGAGGTCCAGGTTCCGGTTGTTGTCCATGGACAGGACCACAGAGGTGTCGGACACTTGCTGCTGCATCTGGGACAACTCCTGCAAAAGATGCAAAAAATGAAGTTAATGGTCTGGTGTCCATGGTGAAAACTACAGAGATGAGGTTGTTTGGGAGTGCTCCCTGCCAAGCTGTTTTCTTGCATTTCCCCTGCTCCATCTCCATTTGCCCTTTTCTAACTTATTTCTGCATTATCATTTCCAAAAGGCTGGGACCACCTTCTCCTCTGCTCCCACAGATCCCCAGGTGTGGGATTCACAGGGCAGGAGCAGGGGGCTGCTCTCCAGGAGCCACTCACCGCCTCGTACAGAGCTCTCAAGAAGTTGATTTCCTCTGCCAGCGCATCGGCCTTGCCCTGGAGCTCAACCTTGTTCATGTAAGCACCATCCACGTCCTAAAGAGAAGATACCAACGGTTCCTGATGAAAGCTGAACCCAAAGGGGCTTCAGGCCACCAATGGGACCACATCTGCTTCCAGGTCTGTTATTCATAGAATTGTGGAATCATGGAATGATTTGGGTTGGAAGAGACCTGAAAGCTCATCCAATTCCCATCCCTGCCATGGGCAGAGACACCTTCCATAGGCCAGATTGCCTTGGACTCTTCCAAGGACAGGGCAGCCACAGCTGGGCAACCTGTGCCAGTGCCAGAAGGTCCTTAGGCTCATTTTTAGGTCCCTGTGATCAGGGTACTTTTTAATGTAATGTTGGACATTGACCGTGAGCCAGAACCAGGTCCTCAGGCAGAAGGTAAAGCTCTGACTCACAAGGATGTGACCAGAGACTGAGTTGAGCTAGGCTACAAGAGAGCAGAAAGCAGGGCAGCTCTATCAGCAAAGAGTTGTGCCCATTCCTGGCCTCAGGAGGACTCAGTCCAGGATGTGCTGATCTCACAGCTTGGCCCAGCCATGAGGGTGCCAGACCCCAACTCCCACCAGCTTTGCTTGAACTCTGCAAGGTGAGTTAATTCCAGTTCCTGGCCCATAATTCCCAACCCACTCACCTTCTTGAGGACCACAAACTCGTTCTCGGCACCTGTGCGCCGGTTGATCTCATCTTCATATCTGCCAGGATAAAAGAGTGAGGGGGTTTGGGTGGAATGAAGAGGAGGGAGCACCCAATTCCCAAATCATCAGTTGTGGTTCATGGATATATTCCCGACTCCCACATGTTTATCCAGAGCAGACACAGAGCAAATATTACTGTCTTTGAACTGTGGGACTCTGTGGTGTGAGTAGTCCCAGTTAAATTAATATATTTTAATCACGGCCCATAAAGTCAAGCTCATACACAAATGTGCAGATTCAGAGCCCGTTTTGGCAGGAAGCAGGAGCAGCCATTCCCAGTGACCTTCGCTCCAAGCAAAGTTATGCAAAAAGCTTTCAACAAAGCTACACTGCAATGCCTACAAATGTATAATAAAGCAATCATTTGATATTTGATATTATAATAATGCTAATGGCTCTGAAGAACCCACTGCAGCATTTAATTAAAACAAAAGCTCCATGGTTGTGCAAGAGAGGATCATTACAGCTCTGACAGTGTTTCTGTGGAACTTTTTATGGCTCTGAGCAACATCCTCTCATCAGATAATCAGGGCAGGGCTTAGCTAGAAAGTAGACAAAACATGCAGGCTCTTGAGACAAAGACCTGGCTTTCAAAGGCAGGTTCATGCCAGTCCTCTCGCCAATATTGGCAGAGTTTTCCCTGCAGATGGATCTCTGAGTGGACAAGGGAAGAGGTGGGAATTGGCCAGTGGACTGGGAACCAACTCTAGACTTGAAATAAAATGTGTTCTCTTTCCCAGGAGGTAGTTCTGAAATCCAGACTGTAGAATCTGCCCCACATTTGGGGCCTGACCAATATTTCTAAAAGCCTAGAACACATTTCAAGACCTCAAATGCACCCAAAACCACACCAGAAGCTCTGGCATTCCCTCCTGTTGGATCTAAGTGTCATCTTCCCAGCCCCTTTCCCAAAAATCTGTGTCTTTCGATTCTTAACTACCTAATGTTAACATATTCAAGCCCTGCAGGGTGATTCTCAAATTTGCAGTTGGCCAGGGCTGGTTGAAGAAGAGACAGATTGTTCTCACACAAATAAAGGTCAATGGCCTCGCCTAAAAATCCCCCAAAAAATCACCTGCAGGCAGCAGGTGCTGACTGGTGTGTCCTGAGAGTGATCCATCCTCCCTCCACCAGATCCCATGTCTCAACAGGGGATTAATTCCCTCCCCAGGGAAATTCTTGGCAAAGAGCTGATCATCTTCCAGGTGATGGGAGCTGAGGGAGGCTGAGCAGTTCCAGGTCACCTGGGCCCTCTAGAAAGGCTGGAATTTCCTTCACAAAATGGGAAATGGGGGATTTTTGAGCTAGTAGTTTATGGCTAAGTTTCATCCTGGTTTTGCCTATTATTCTCATGATTTACTAATTTTTCTGTCCCCAGGTATATTATTTCAGGAGACTCCAGGGATCAGACCATGATCTCTATTATTCTGGAGCAGTTTCCCAGGAATTCTGTGCTAAACACAGACCTTGCTCGTGAAAAATGTAAAATAAACAAGGGGTAATTCTGGGAGCATGTTTCGTGCTGGGAAGAGGAACCCAAATCAAACACCATGTGTGCACCAGCAGGACTGAGCCACCTGCCTGCACTTTCCTGGCTGGAATGATTTACGGTGCAGAACGCAACTCCTTACTTGTTCTTGAAGTCTTCCACCATGTCCTGCATGTTCCGGAGCTCCGAGTCCAGCCTGCCCCTCTCTCCCAGCAGGCTGTCCAGCTGCCGCCGCAGGTTGTTGATGTAGGCTTCGAAAAGGGGCTCCAAGGACTTCCTGGTGACAGTGTGACCCTGCTCTTGGAGGAGGCTCCACTTGGTCTCCAGCACCTTGTTCTGCTGCTCCAAAAAGCGCACCTGGGGAGAAACAAAGCCAGGGATGTGTGAACAACACAAAAAACCTCACAGCTGCCAGGAAAAGGTAGGATCACATTGATGGGATCACCAACGAAAAGGTCAAGAGATGTTGGGACAATCGAAGGAGAATTAACAGGAGTGTCCCAGTCTAGGGCTTTGTATTCTCAAAAGTATTTGAAGCTTCTGGAGATGTTTAGCAGGATTTTTTCAGGAGTTTTAATCAGGCCAATCATCTGTACTTGCAACTTTAATGTTTCTCCCCCCAGTAGATGATCAGCCCACCTTACTGGTTTAAACTGGTTCTATCCCATTGTAGAGGAGAAGATCCATCCACTCCAGGACGGTTTTTACAGGGAAGAGAGAGAATTACTTTGTCAATAAAATAAAGGCGCTGAAAAACTCATCCTTGCTAAGAGGAAACATGGAACAGTTCTTAGTTTTCAGCAAAGCCCACGTTGTTTGTCACCCGGGATCAGTTCAGGAAAGTCCCTAAATCCAAAGGATGTTTCTTCCTGAAGCTTTTTTTCCCGAGGCAACTGATAACATGCCTGGCTTGATGGTTCAGACCAAACTCTCACCTTGTCGATGAAGGAGGCAAATTTGTTGTTGAGGGTCTTGATCTGCTCCCTCTCCTGTGTTCGAACCTTCTGGATTTCCGGATCAATATCCAGCTTGAGGGGTGCCAGGAGGCTCTGGTTGACAGTCACTTCGTGGATGCCACCAGGTGGGCAAACAGGGAACCCGGGGCCACCTCGGCCACCAAATCCGGGCCCTCCCAGCCCAAATCCACTTCCCAGCCCGTAGCCACCACCACCACCAGCTCCTCCTAAGCCAAATCCAGCGCCTGCTCCACCACCATAGCCAAGACCAAAGCCGTATCCACCCCCGGCTCCGCTCCGTAGACCTCCACCGACCGAGCTGTAGGAAATGCGTTTGCTTCCACCTAAGTTATAGAGACTTCTGCTGCCGAAGCCACCGCCAGCTCCAAAGCCTCCTCCACCTCCAGCTCTTCCTCCTCCAACTCTGGAGACAGAGACAGAGCTAAAACTGCTTCTGGTCCCACCACCACCACCTCCTACAATAGCAGAGCCTGAGCTAAAGCCCCTCATGCCCCCTCCGGTAGATGATCTGAAAGAGATCCGGCTCATGGCTGGTTCAGTTGAGAAGACAAAGAGCAGGAGACAGGAAAACAAAAAAAGGCTGCGCAGCAGGAAAAGAGCAGAGGGCAATGGAGACAGAAACCCCTGTAATGGGAGAGCTTGGGAGCCTCCTCTTTTATCTGCTTGGAAAACTTGGCACGGGAATTCAGAACTTGACGTGCCTTGCAGCAACTTGCCTTGTCAAACACACCTCGGCTACGGCGAGGCGCTGAAAAATGCATTGTTTGCAGGCAGGAAAGTAACGGCAAGAGGGAGCTCCCCCCTCCACCAAAGCCACCGCTCTGAGTCATGGAATTAGAATTGAATGGGACCAGGTCTGCACTCAGGGGCAGGATGCAACACGATTCCCAAGACCCTGGGAGCCGCTTTCCCTCAGGCGAGCCAAGGGCTTGCTCGCTTGAGCAAAGCGAATATTTTGCAAGTTGAATTTTAAGGTTTAACACATTGCATAGGCAGGAAAAATAGGGACTTTTCCGAGGTTTCCAGCTCTGCAACTGGCCATGTGTGACCTGTTGTTGGCTCGGGAAAGTTGTGTCTGAAGGTGGGTTTAATGATCAGTGCTGATGTTGTGATTTTTTTTTAATATTCAAGTTTGATTTTTTTTTTTTCCTGGATCTAAATGATCATGGGCTTGAAGAAATGAGCTGAGTGGAAGTTGTGTCATGGCAGCGTTTTCTGGGATCTTACCAAAAATCATCTCCCCCCGCTCCAGGGGAAACTGAGGAATGAGTTAACGTGACTTTGAAAGACAGCAAGTAAATGCCTTTTCCAAAATCCCATCAAAATATATTAAATAGTACTTTCCTTAACAGAGACTTATAAAAAACACTACTAAAAAACTGCTTGAAATGATTGTGGTTCTGTAGGACCTCCTTGTCCTCAGGAGGTCAGTGTTAAAAAGCTCCCTCTGAAGTGGTATTTTTATCTTTTTTTCTGCCTCCCACCTTATATTTATCCAACAGTTTCACGTCATTGCTGGCTCTCCAAGATGTTCTGTGGAGGGGAATTCACCCACCTTCCTTCCCACCCCCTCCTTCACTCCACTGAGATCACACAGTTGGAAAAACTTTCTAAAATAGCTTTTGCCTCTTGATGTTGCTCCTGGGTGAGTCCTTGTGCAGGAGTTTCAACCCCCACAATGAGTCTGGGCTGTGTAAAGGCTTGGGAGCTTGGGATCCTTCTCTTGTGTCCATGAAGAGGTGGACGCAAGATACAGGAGAACAAATCCCCTCATTCCCACTCAAAATACCTCCCCAAATACTTTTGTGAACTGGATTCTGCCCACTGGCCAGGGCTGCCCACCATAACCAAGTGAAGGAATAGTGAAAGACAGCAAGATGAGACCCTGAGCAGCTAAACCAAAAAAATTCCCAAATTTATCTACGTGAGCAAAAAGTGCAGGAGCTCAATCCAAAAGGAGGAGCTGAAGGGGATCGGCTGTGTCTCGGAGCTTGTTTGTGTTGATGTGTTTCCAAAAGCTTCTGTTTTTTCTGCCTGGGAACTTGAAAGAACCTGAGCAGGAGGGGTTTGGTTTGGTTGGGTTTGGTTGGGTTTTGTCTCCTTGCAATCAGAAAACAGCAGCGCTCCCAACTCCATCTCCTGCTGGTGCTCCCGATTCCAATGGTGAGTCACCAGCCCCGCGGTGCCATCAGAGCCAGCCCCTGGATGGGCTGATCCCAGATCGCTCCCGCTGGCAGGCTGGGCTGTAGCAAGGGGGTGCTCTCGCCCCGGCAGTGGAGGCGTGGGGATGTCCTGCATGCTGGAAATGCAGCATTTTGCTGGGAAAACTTCACCCCACGCTCCATCCAAACCCAACAACCCCCCGACTGCACAGTGGCAGGAACCTCAGCCCTGAGACCTCTGGGCGCTGAAATAAACAGTGTGATACTGAAAATAAATAAACTCTGTTCCAAGCACGGCAGATCCATGGAGACTTGCTTTCCTGTCCATGTGAACTGGCACAAGTGTGCCGGGAGCCTGTGGACGGGGGCCAGGCACAGAACCTGCCTTTGACTCCCAAATCGCTTATGCAAAGTCACACCTGGGAACAGGAGCACAGGTTTTAATTAAAGCAGAGGGAAAGGATTCATGTGGAAGGGAGTCATTACTTCCCCAGGTCTTCTAGGAAAGCCTGTTGCTGCAGACAATGTCAATTAAGTGGAATATTACAAAGGATTTGGAACAGCAAAGCAAATGATGGTTTAGGCACCAAAACAAAATTCTTGCGGAATCTCTCGGTTCCTCACACGTTCCTTTCTTGGCTCGTGTTGCTCACTTGCAGTGTCCCACTGAAGGTGCTCAGGGCTGCAGGGGGGCTGTGCTGGCCCCTCAGGTGACACAGTTCCCTGTGGAGAGGCAGGACATGGGAGGGATGGGGGCACTGCAGAGAAAGGGGATGAGGAACAGAGCTCCTGTCTCAGGAGCTCAGCTGCCTCCGAGCTCCCTTTTTGCTCTCTTTTTCAGCAAGGGCTGGAAAAAAGATGTTAAAAACTCTCCAGGTTGGTAAAGGTTGGGTTGTCATGAGCTGTGCTAAATCTTCGCGCCTGACCTGTGCAATTCGGTGAGGTCAGAAATTGAGGTGACTCAGAGTTTATTTTTAACCTTCGCTGTTAAGACATTGGCCTGTCTGCAACATCCTCTGGACGGCAGGGACTGAGGAGTCTCTGTGGATGACAGGCTGGCCATGAGCCAGCAGTGCAGCCCTGCATCCAGAAGGCCAAAGGAATCCTGGGCTGCCTCGGGAAGAGAGTGGCCAGCACGTCAGGGAGGGGCTCCTGCCTCTCTGCTTGGCCCTGCTGGGGCCATGTCTGGAGTGTTGTGTTCTACTCTGGACTCCACTGAAGGACAAGGAGCTCCTGGAGAGGGTCCAGGGGAAGCCACAGAGGTGATAAGAGGTCTGGAGCATATCTTTGATGAGGAGAAATGGCGGGAGCTGGGCATGGTCAGTCTGGAGAAGAGGGGACTGAGAGGGGATCCCAACAATCATAGGAATACCCAAATATCCACACAAAGATCTCATTTGAGAGGGTCTCTCATCAATCCATGTTAACATCTCCAAGGCATGGCAGCAGGATGGTGCCAGACTGTTCAGTGGTGCCCAGTGACAGGACAAGGATCCCAGAATCCCCGAGGTGGGAAAAGCCCTCCAGGATCCTCGAGTCCAAGTTGTGCCCAATCCCTACCTCATCACCAGCCCAGAGCACTGAGTGCCACCTCCAGTCATTCCCTGGACACCTCCCTGGGCAGGGAGAAGTCATGGCCATAAACCAGAACACAGGAAATTCCATCCCAGCGTGAGGAAGAACTTCTTTCCACAGAGGTGGGAGAGCCCTGGAAGAGCTGCCCAGGGAGGACATGGATTGTCCCTCTCTGGAGACATTCCATGCCCCCCTGGACCCCCTCCAGTGTCACCTGCTCCAGATGTCCCTGCCTTGGCAGGGGGTTGGACTGTTTGAGCTCCAGAGGGCCCTTCCAATCCCAGCTATTCTGGGATTCTGGGATTCTGGGATTCTGGGGTTCTGGGATTCTGGGATTCTGGGTCAGGCTTTGTCCCCTGGATTTGGTGTTTCACTGGGGCTCCTTTGATTTCCTGGGCAAAGGGAATGAGATGTTCCCGTGTTTTGGTGCACCTGGATTTGAGCGAGGATTTGCTGAAGTGTCTCCTTTGAACTTGCTGGGACATGCTGGCATGTGTGTTCCTGCTCCTTCCCGAGTTCCTGCTCCTTCCCGAGTTCCTGCTCCTTCCCGAGTCCTGCCCGGAGTTAGGCAGGGCTGGGATGTTTCAAGGTCAGGGCAGAGCAAAGCATCTGAGCCTTTGAAATTCAATAAGGGCTTTGCAATAGTGTTTGGCTGAGGGTTTTTTCTCTACTTTGTCTTGGTTTTATTCTCCTTTTGCAATGACTGACTGAAATATCTGCATCAGTGCTGTTGTTGTGCTCCAGCACCCATCCCCAACCCAGATCTTCCAGATAAAGCCTCCCCCAGAGCCCTGCAGACACTTGGGTTTGCTCTGGCTTTTTAAGAAAGCAAAAATTAAATCCTGAGGTTTTGCCTGGCTGCGCCAAACCCTCCCTTCCACGGAAGAAAAGCTTTTTGGATTAACCCCAATAAGTTAAGAAATGACTGGTGATTAATTATCTTGTCACTTAAGGATAAACCTCCACCTTCCTCTTCCTCCTCTTCCTCCTCCAGTTTCTCCAATTCTTCAATTTATTTTGGGACAAACCAATTCAAGATTTTCATTATAATTTAATCAGAATTTCAAAGCTTTTCCCTGGAAGTAAAGCAAATATGCCTCCAGCTCATTCTGATGAAGGTTGGGAATATTTGCTGATTCTGGTTTAGAATAAAAAGATAAATAAAAAGAACAAATAAATTACAATCCGGTTTTATTGGACACATTCCAAAAGAGAGAGGAAGGGAAACATGGAGCTGCATCACTATTATGGAAGTGTAAAAAGCTGCAATTTTCTTTTTTAATGGTGCTTTCCAAAAATAAAAAGACGGAGTGGAAGGCTAGAGGAGTAAATTCCACCAGAAAAGGGGGAAATGGATTTGGGACAGTGGAGTTCCTTTGGGATCCTGCTCCTGATGGCCTCGTTACCCATGCACTAGGCTGGAACTTGCTGCACTTCTCAGTTTCCCAAAGATCTTTCTTTTGTCAGAGGAACCCACACAGGGAGGAGATGCTGGAATTCCTCCAGGAGCAGTGGACATGGCCCTTCAGGCAGCTTTTCCAGTGGGATTTTCACAGTCTCAGACCTTCCCCCCCTGCTGCACCAAGGCTGTGGGGAAAGACAGCAAGACTGGGGGAACTGGAGGATTTGGGAATTTTTGAAGACATTCCAGCAAAACCTTGCATGGGACAGAACAGAAACCCCATTTAACCGCAAACACTGATCTTGCTTTTGAAGGACTCGTCGTCCCAGACATTATTTAGAATTCAAAAATCCTTTAATTTAGAAAACAAGCCGTTTTTCACAGGTTTTGGATCAATCACTGGTGAATCCTCTGACAAAAAACACCCCTGAGGTTATGTATGAGGTGCTACTGGGGGCAAACTCATTTAAGAAGAGAAAGGACAGGAATGGGAGAGTGATTCGAGAAAAGCTTTTTGATAAGCTCGTGGCACACTGAATTCTCATCTGTGGGTGGAAGGATCTCAGGTTGCTCCAAATCCCTGGTCAGGCTCAAGCGCCTGAGCTGACTCAGCAGCAAAACTTGGCAATATCTGGAAGAATCCTATCTTTCAAAACTTGGGTGTGAATGGAGGAAAGAGGGATTTTCCATCTCACAAGAGTGACTCAGAATGAAGGATATTTTAAGAGGGACATTACGAGCCACTGCCGGGGATCTCTGGGTAGCCTCAAGGGGTATTTCTGCACAGCAGAAAAATAACCCAGATCTCTGATGAAGATGAGCTTCTCCTGTGAAGGAGCGAGTTGGGCTCATCCCAGCAGTGAAGGCAAGGCAGGGTGAGCTGAACACACATTCCCAGCCCATCCCTGGGCTTCTGCGGGGCAGAACTGAGCTAAAACCTTCCCTGCTGTTTGCCCTGTTTTAGTTGATGGCTGTGGGTGGCCACAATCACAAACTGCTTGGCCTTATTAAAAACAAACAAATGGAAAACCAAACCAATTCCCCATTCAGAGCAATCACTTCAGCCCATGTTTTCCTTTTACTCCTGTTTCAGGGACCTGGAGAGCTCTGGTTTCCGTGTGTTCCTCTGCTTTTCTTGACCTGAGATCCAAATGCATGAGAATTACAGAGCAGGAGCAGGGCAGAGGCAGCTGGAGGGGTGGAGGTGGGCGAGAATGGGGCAGGAGGAACAGAGGAACCACAGGAAGGTCTGGGCTTGGCTTTACTCAGGCTCTGTGGCGTTCTTCAGGCTTTGGCTTTTTATGCTCTTTTTGCTGGAGGAGGTTTTGGAGACGATTTTCACACCTGGGTTGGTACCTTTTGCACTTCCAGAGCTGAAATTCCCTCCGCTGGTGCTCAGGGCACTGCTGCTGCCTCCGGTGTGGCTGTGGCTGCCAGCAATGCCCAGACCACTCCCTCCTCCAAATCCACCTCCAAGACCACCTCCAGCCCCGAGTCCAAGTCCTCCTCCGCTTCCAAAGCTGTAGCCTCCTCCTCCTCCAAGACCGAAACCGCTCCCACCTCCTCCTCCAAGGCCAAAACCACTCCCGCCGCCTCCTCCAAGGCCAAAACCACCTCCAACACCTCCTCCAAGGCCAAAACCGCTTCCACTGCCTCCTCCATTCAGGCTCAGTCCACCAAATCCTCCTCCTAAGCCAGCTCCACCAGCCATGCCAGAGCTGGAGCTGATGACTGCTGCAAGGAAAAACAACCAAAGGGTTGGACATCTGCTTGGCAGTCATGGAGTCGTGGGATGGGCTGGAAGGGGCCACAGAAGTCATCCCATCCCACCCCCTGCCATGGGCAGAGACACCTTCCACTATCCCAGGTTGCTCCAGGCCCCACCCAGCCTGGCCTTTCACACTCCCAGGGTTGGGGCAGCCACAGCTGCTCTGGGAAGCCACCCAGTTCCAGGAAGCACTGTCATCAGAACCTTGACCCACAGGACTTGAGCCCAACTTCCATCCCCTGCGCAAGCCCCTAATGACAGCAGAGGGCTCCAAAAGTCTGATGTGGGGCAAAACTTCCCTTTTCCCAAGGTTACTCCCAGGCCTTGTTCCAAAAGCCAGATTTTGGGATCGAGAACTGTGATACTTACAGTAGCTGACAGGGTTCAGTCCCTCCCCACTGAGCCTGTTGGGGGATTAGAGGAGATTAGAGAAAAATTATGGAGACAGGCAGAGGAACCAACCTCTGATGGGAAAAGTGATAGTCACCATTATCCCCACAAGGATTTTGTTCCCACCTGCTCTCCTCGCCCTCCAGCAACTTCCTGTAGGTCGCGATCTCGATGTCCAGGGCCAGCTTGACGTTCATGAGCTCCTGGTACTCCCGGAGCTGCCGTGCCATGTCAGCCTTGGCTTTCTGCAGGGCATCTTCCAGCTCAATCATCTTTGCCTTGGCATCCTTGAGGGCCATCTCCCCGCGCTCCTCGGAGTCTCCGATGGCCGTCTGCAGCGTGGCACACTGCAAGAGAGGGGGGCTTGGAAAGCTGCTCTTCCCTTTGGGTGGGAGTCACCCAAGGAAGGAACCCATTCTGGCCATGGCGTTCATGGAAAACGTTCTGGCTGAGCTAACATGTCTGGAACTGAAGTGCCAGACTGGAAAGAAAGACTTAATAGTTAAATTTTACAGTGTGGAGCCCTTTTCAGGAGGGAATTCAACATCTTCAGTGAGAGTCCAAAAGTCCCCGATCAGCAAAGCTGAGCTGCGGTGTTGAGGGACAGCAGAATGGGGCTGTGTGAGCTCCTTTTGCCATTCCTACCTGGTTCCTCGTGTTCTCTATCTCAGAGCGGATCCTCTGAATGAGCCGGTTGAGCTCAGAGATTTCGCCCTTCGTGTTTCTCAGGTCGTCACCATGTTTCCCAGCTGTGGCCTGCAGCTCTTCAAACTGAGGTGAGAAGGGAGATGGAACCTGAACGGTCTAAGGTGTCTGGCTGGACGAGAGGTGGTTCAAACAGCCCCTCCTAGGGACAGCAGTGATTTCCTGTGGCAAGGATGGGTCAGTTCACCTTGGTCTGGTACCAAGCCTCGGCCTCTGCCCGGCTCCGGTTGGCGATGTCCTCGTACTGAGCTTTGACCTCGGCGATGATGCTGCTCAGGTCCAGGTCCCGGTTGTTGTCCATGGACAGGATGACAGCAGTGTCAGACACTTGGGCACTGAGCTGGGCCAGCTCCTGTGGGAAGTACACGGGAGCTGCACTTACCTCTCCCAACCCCCAGAGTGGTGGCAGTCCCCAGCCAAGGACAACAGCAGGATAGGAATTGGATAGGAATTGGGTACCGCCTCGTAGAGGGCTCGAAGGAAGTTGAGTTCATCACTCAGAGCATCCACCTTGGCCTCCAGCTCCACCTTGTTCATGTAAGCAGCATCCACGTCCTGGAAAAGAGCAGCTATGGGGGAACCTGTGTCACCTGGATCCTCTCCTCAGCCAAGAAGAAGCTCCTCGGCACAGCCAAGAAATGGCCAGGCCGGGAGACAAGGCTGCCCCTTTCCCTGCTGCCTGGTAGAGAAGCTGTGGTTGGCACATCCCTCTAGAAGAGCACCACGAGGGCATCTCCTGCCCCAGAAAAGTGCTGTGTGTAATTTGGAAATGGATAAGGAGGGAGGTCCTGGCTCTTTGGCCATGGTACCTGGGATTCCCAGCACAACTGATCCCCTTTGTCTCCACATGGTCTGTTTTGCACCTGTGTGTGTTGTGGGACTGGAGAGGGAGGAGATTTTGCTTCCCTCCTACAAGCCCCTCCATTCCTTTCCCACAAGGATCAAATGGTGATTTAAAACCCTTCTACAGGATGAGGATGCAGCTCCGTGAGATCTCCCATCCCTCAGGATATTCCCAGTCCATGCAGTGGTTGGGGTTGGCTCAGCATCTGCAGCACCTCCTGTCTCACCCACCTTCTTGAGCACCACAAATTCATTCTCTGCTGCCGTGCGCCGATTGATTTCCTCTTCGTATCTGCAGGGATAAAGGGAAACAGGTGCTGGATCAGACCTTGGGAAGCAGAATGTGTGTCCAGGTAGGACTGAAAGGTGATCTGGACTGGGGGTGGCATCTCCAAATCAGCCTCCTGGGAATTTCTGTCTCAAATGTGTGAGATTCCCACTTCTCAAAGGGCTGAAATGACATTTTTGACTTAATGCAGACAGAAGTAGGAAGGTAAAGCTGGTTTTGAGGATTTTCCTTTGCAAGAGCCATCACAAGGTGCTGTGTCCAGGCTGAGTCCCCATTTTTTGCTGGGAAAAATGTTGATGGACCCTTTTTGGTGCTGTTGAGGAAAATGGGTCCTGCAGGGAGAGATACCTCTGAGCAGGGGGTATTGGAGGTGATTAGTGATGTTCTGTATTACAGGTTGGAGTAAAAACTGCAGAAAATTTTTCTCCTTTCCTGGAGAAATCTCCATTAATACTTCAGGTTGGATGTTTGCCTTTCAGAAACTGAAATTTTTGAGATGAATCATAGAATGGAATTATAGAACCATAGAATCATAGAATTGCAGAATCACATAATCAAAGAAACATAGAATTATAGAATTATAGAATCACAGATTCAGCTGAGTTGGGAGGGACCCATCAGGATCATTGAGTCTAACTCCTGGCCCTGCACAGGACATCCCACCAATCCTGCCCTGTGCCTGAGAGCACTGTCCAAACCCTCCTGGAGCTCTGGCAGCCCTGGGGCCGTGACCATTCCCTGGGGAGCCTGGGCAGTGCCCGACCACACTCTGGGTGAAAATTCCCGCTGCTCAACGTTCAGCTGAACTATTTACACCCCATTTTACACTCACTTGTTCTTGAAGTCCTCCACGAGGTCCTGCATGTTCTTCAGCTCCCCATCCATGCGTCCCCGCTCACTGAGCAGGTTGGCCAACTGCCGCCGCAGGTTGTTGATGTAGGCCTCGAACAGCGGGTCCAGGTTGCTCTTGCCAGAGTTGTTTTTTTGGCCCTGCTCCTGCAGAAGGGTCCATTTGGTCTCCAGCACCTTGTTCTGCTGCTCCAGGAAGCGAACCTGAGCATTGGGAAGCAGAAGAGCCTTAAGCAGAAGGTATCTGCGAGCTGACAGACAATATTCAATAACTAGGAGTGATGTGCAGCAAGAGCCAAGGGATTCCCAAGATAAGAGTTTCCAAACTGGGAATATCCTCTGGATAATAATAATAAGAATTATTATATATAATAATAATAATCCTCTGGATTATCCAGGGCGGTGTTAGCCTAACCTGTAGCTGAGCAAATCTACCCTCAGTGGAGAGTTCTCTTCAAAGGCAATTTAATTTAGGAAGCCAATGAGCAATGGTAAGAAAGCTTTGGTTCAGGTCTTCCTTCACCAAATGGTGAAGTTCTTTCACACCCTCTGGGGTTTCTTTCTTTGTAAGATATTTATCTTCCTTTGTTAAAGCCAAGGTCTGAGTACTAACGCTAAAAGGCTAAACTGCCTTTCCTTTTGCTCACACATACAACATATTTATCCAATCAAAAGCCAAGGAAGGACTTGAGTGGTTGAGTCAATTGAGTCAATATATAAAGGATTTTATCTTGCAGACAATAAACGATGAGGGTCAATACATCTGGCGTGATTGCCCAGAGAGAGAGTTGGGTTGAGCCCCTAGACCTGGACCCAACACTGACTTACTCCATTTCAACTAATCTGTGTTATTTCTCAGGCACAAAACCTGGATCTAATCCCATACAATTTTCTTGTCTTGTTTTCTCCCCTGTAACTGCTCAGAAGGACATTACTGTTTGAGGGAATTAACGAAGACATGCAGGGAGAAAATGGGTGAAGGACTGGAGATCTCTGAAGTCGTATTTTTGTACCTACTAGACCCTCACTCCCCCTATACCACAGGTCCACAGCACCTGGCGAGCTCTCACCTTGTCAATGAAAGAAGCAAATTTGTTGTTGAGGGTCTTGATTTGCTCCTTCTCATCTTTCCGCACCTGTTGGATGTTTGGATCTATCTCCAGGTTCAGTGGTGCCAGGAGACTCTGGTTGACAGTCACTTCTTGGATTGTACCCACTCCAGGCTGGCCACCAGGAAATCCTGCTGGGTTCCTGCCACCTCCCAGCCCCCCAGGAAATCCTCCCAGCCCACCCAAGCCAAACCCTCCGCCACCTCCATGCCCACCACTAAAGCCAAGCCCACCAGCACCTCCACCAAAGCCAAATCCACCACCTCCACCACCAAGCCCCAGCCCAAGCCCACCACCAGCTCCACCGCTGCCAAATCCACCTCCTCCACCACCAAGCCCCAGCCCAAGCCCACCACCAGCTCCACCACCGCCGAGCCCATAGCCACCCCCACCACCGCCACCTCCCAGGCCAGAGCCACCAGCACCTCCACTCCCAAAAGCAGCTCGGAAGCTGCTTCCAACACCAAAGGAAATCCTCTTGCTGCCACCAAGGTTGTAGAGGCTCCTGCTGCCAAAACCTCCACCACCACCAGCACCACCACCGCCACCTCCTCCTCCAATAAGCCTCCCAAAGCCTCCTCCTCCTCCTCCTCCCGACCGCGCCACAGACACGGAGCTGAAGCCAGCCCGGCTGCTGCTCGGAACGATGGCCGAGGCAGCGCTGTAGGATCGGCCTCCACCTCCTGCCCTCATGCTGAGTGTCCTGTTCATGGCGGCAGCAGAAGAGGGCCCTGCACAGCCTGAGAGACTCCGCAGCTCTCTGAGGAAAGGGAATAGGGGTGCCCCTTTTATCCCCCAGGGATCTGGGCTTGGTTGCATGGAAGTCCAGTGATCAATTTAGTGCCTTCATGGTTTTGACGTGCCAGGAGGCAGCTGTCTCCCTGAGACTTGTTAAACCCTGATTGCACCCAAACACACCTCCTGGGGCTGGATCCTCTCAGCTGGAAGAGTTATCTAACGCCCAGATTTCTGGCAGGGAGAGCTCAGCTTGATGCAAAGCCTCTGTATCCTCACAGAGATTGGTTATTTTATTTTGTATTATTTTGCCTAACCCTAGAAGTGTCCAAGGCCAGGTTGGGAGGGGCTTGGAGCAACCTGGGTCAGTGCAAGGTGTCCCTGCCCATGGTGGGGTGGAATGAGGTGGTCTTTGAGATCCTTTCCAACCCAAACCTTTCTGGGATTCCATGATTCTGTAACTTCCTCACTGTGAAAGAAAATAATTTTTAAATGTTATAAAACCAGAAAGAAAGTCTTGAAACCCCAATTCTAATTAAAAGATGCAACACATCAACACAGAGATCAGTGGAGAGTCCTCTGGACTAACGCAAGTAAAAGACAATGAGAACAAAATGGTTAAATCTGAACAAAAATATTTCATAGGGTTTCTTCATTTGAAGGCAGAAGGTGACTTGATGTTCATGAAATGTGATATCCCTTTTGAGGCTCTAATTTATCCAATCTGCTGTTCCCACTCCCTGGGCAGGGACCATTTCTTTGGGATGACTTGACAAAGCAGTCCTGATCAAGTTTTCCTCTTTCTCCTTTCCAGATTTAAATATCACTTCAAGTTTTGCCCATTTATATCCATTATTTAGCCTATGGCAGGTTTTCTGGGCTTCTCCTCTGGATATTTGCATTTCCAGAGGACAACTCCATCCCACTGAGAGGCTGTGTTGGGATTTCTCCAGCTATCTGATGATGTGATCAATACAACTTCATCTTGACCTAAAAACCATTTCAAAAAAGGAGGCAGATTTTCTGAAAAACTCTGCCCAGCTCTGTTGAATGACATTATTTGCCTGATTTAGGATGCAGTCAGTCCTGAGTTTCTGGCTCTCTCCAGCCCTGATTTCTTTTAAAGACCTTTGAATCTTTCATCCAAAATGCTGCCAAAAGCAGATTTACCCTGCATGAAAAATACTCCCACAAATTCTCCTTATTTTACTTCCAGGAGTCCTTGGGAAAATGATGAAATTCAGCAGGGTGTGGCGACATTTTCTGGCATCTCAGACTTTGTGGAGCTGCAGTGCTGAGAGTATTTCATCCCTTGCGTGTCAGAGCTCAACTGGTTTTTGGCATGGGGCTGCCCTGGTGGCTTTGCCTGCACTCTGCACCAATGGAGCTTAAATACATTTAAAGGACAGGACTCTACTTGCCCTTCAAAACACATCCCTGTGCCCCAGTGCTACAAAACCATTAAGGAGCTAAAATCCCACTGGCATCTCTGGAAGAACAATTAAACAGGTGCTACTGAACACAGAAGACCAAATATCTGATTATCCTTGGAGAAAAGCTGCCGGGCAGGCTGGAACGGGAGAGTTGGGGCACTGAAAGAGAATTTCCCTTTGCAGTGAGAAATGGTTCCCAGATGGTGCAAGTCAGCTTGTTCCTTTTTGGAAAATGTGGGTCTGAATCTGGAATGTCACTTGAAATTCATGAGCATCCACTGCTTTGAAGATTTGCATAAAATTCAAAGCCAAGGTGCGATGGGAAAATGAGATTTTGTCTTCATGGTTGCTTGACCCCAGTAAAGGCAGCTTGTCCTGAAGCTGAAGAACGGGTTCGGATCAGATGTTAGAGCTGAATGAACGTAATGGGATTAAAGGTGGGGCTGCCAACAAGAAAGAGGGAATTGTCACTTTAGGCTCCCACACTCTTCTCCCCTCGGCTCGTTATCCACAGGGTATGTGAGCAACGCAAAGGCCACCTGAAAATCACTCCCTTTCCTTCCTGGTCTGCTTGGTGGTGTGGAGGAGCTGAGGGTTGGGGTCCAAACCCAGAGGCAGATGTGGCATTTTCATCTGTCTGTTTGGATCAACTCTGCTAGCCTCTGGGTTTGAGGGGAAAGAGGGAAGGTTGAAGTTAAATATATGGAAGAAATTCTTCCCTGTGAGAGTGGAGGGGCCCTGCAATGGATTTCCCAGAGAAGCTGTGGCTGCCCTGTCCCTGGAAGTGTCCGAGGCCAGGCTGAGATATCCTCTGGGATAGTGGAAGGTGTCCCTGCTCATGGCAGTGGGTGAAACAGGACAGTTTATAAGATCCTTTCTAACCCAACCTCTCTATGAATCCATAGTTCTAGACTCTATCAATTTACAAAAGGCTCTGGGAGTGGCACTGTGCAGGATTTGACCTCCATCCATCCCAAACCCACATTCCCAGCTTTTTTCTCTCCAGAATACTCTCATCTACATGAACATCTTCAAGCAGGCAGCAGCAAACGTGGGTTTTGCAATAGCTGGGAGTTGAGGACAGGGATGATTAAAGGTTTTCTCCCAGAAATGCAAGAGCTGCCAGGCTGCTTTTGTCCCCTGGGGAGCTGGCTGGTGTTTGCTGTGCAGGTATGGCTTTGCAGGGAGATGATCAACATAAATTATGAGCTGTTGGGGCACTCAAAGCTTCTTGTTTGGGTGTTTCTGCTTGGTATTTACATAGAAATGAGATGGAGCCTGAGTCGTGTTTATGGAGCAGAAAAGACGAAGAAAACCTTTCCAAAAACATCTTTAGTGGGGTAAGTTTTGCTTTCTCACCAAGGCTGACCCACTTGGCTTTCACCACCCCCCAGCCACGGTGGCATTTATTAGAATATAATTAGCGCTCTGCTCCCCGTTGATCACATCCAATAAAGCACAAGGGGACCCAGAATGCCTCATGCTGGGAGAGCAGCAGAGGCCAGAGCTCATCCCATGGTGGGTTCATCCCCATCCCACCAGCGAGGACAGACCAGGTCTGGGATGGGGGCTGAGTTCATCCTCCAACCCTGGAGAGGTGGAGGGAAAGAAGCCATGAGTCAGCAGGGAAGTCTTGGAAATGGAGTGGGACATTGGGGAATAAATTACAGCACCTGGTTCTCAGTGAGCCTTCCAAGGGCAGATGAACCTGCCCACACCCTGTGCTGCTCCAGGCTGGACGAGGACAGAGGGATTTCTCCAAGGGTGATGCAGAGCAGAGCTGGCTCAGGGGCCGAGGGCTGTGCCGTGGGGAGCTGTGGGAAGGGAGGAGCTGCAGGGCTGCTTGGTTTTCCCGTGATTCCAGCTGCGCATTCGGCTGCCTTGGGTTGTCACCATGGCAAGATCCTCCCAGCCAAGTTACAGAGACCCATCAGGGGGTCACTGTCCAGGGGAACTGGGCAGGCTGCAGGACTCAGGGAGCATTGGGACAACACTCAAGCGTCTGGTGGGATTTCTGGGGCATCCTGTGCAGGGTCAGGACTTGTATTAGATGATTCTTGTGGGTCCCCTCACACCCAGGATATTCCATGGTTCTACAACCCTCATAGAGAAAAGGGAGAGGGTGATGTGATTTCTCCTAAATTCCAGTTTCCTAAAATTGTGGGAGAGGGTTTTCCCTCCCTGGAAGGGATGATGGAGAGGCATGTCCGGCCACATCTCCAGACCCTGCTCTTTGTGTGAGTTCATGTATTTTAAGAAAGGTGAGGGCTGAGGAAGAAGCCCCTGGTGCTGCATTTTGGGAAGCTGCTCTTTCCTCTTTCTTTCTTCTAAAATCAACCCACTCTCATGAGAGGGTTTCAAGGGTGTGGTATGGGATTATTTTTCTGTTACTCCCTGAGCTGGTTCTCACTGATTTCTTTGAACAAGGGCCTGGCTGCCTTTTTGTTCAGTCTCCAGAGATCCCAAGCAAACTGCATATCCCACGGATGGTTAAATCGCCTGCTTTCCAGACTTCCTTGTGGCCACACTAATCACTGGATGGAATAAAGGCATGCAAAGGTGCTTCAGGAAGGAGAGCAGACAAAAACTTCTTGAAGCTCCAAACTCCACCCATTTGGAGATTCAGGTTTGAGGAAATGTCTATGATTTGCAATATCAGGGAGGGAAATGAAGCCCAGGCAGTGTAGCATCAATTATGCATGGAGTTTATTGAAGGTACAGCTGAAAGTCTGGAGTAAGCGAAGGGTAATAACTCTGTTCACTTACACATGAAAAGCTTTTAACTCCTTCTATTACACACAGGAAAAACAACACATGCATTTAACTACAGAAATATAAGGTGCTCGTTGGGACATAATTAGAATCTGCTCTACCAAACACAGTGTAGCAACCTGGACCAATTTACATAAGCATTCCCAACCCTCTCAGGAGGAACAGGAAAAATTGGATTTTCGGCTGTCATTAAAGAAGTTAAATTACAGCTGCAGCTGCGTCTCAGACAATTAAATTGTGGGTTCTCTCTCTGAAGTTGGGATGACCAAATTTTTCATCCTTTTGCAATAGCTGCATTAGGGAAAGAAAGTCTCTGCTGGAAAGGGGTCAAGCAGGGGAGGGTGACTGAAAAGCCAAAATGATGTGTGGAGACAGGAATGGTCTCTGAAATGAAAATCTCACCTGGCAGTGAGAGAGGGCAGGGAGGGAGGGGAGAGTTTCCCCCAAGAAAGACATCAGAGAGAGGGTGGGTTTTGTCAGGCAAAGGGTTTAGGCAGAGCGATGTCCTAGGCATGGTTGTGTGATCCCTGTGGCTGTCAGAGGGAGGGGGAATACTGTTTTATTGCAGAAATGCTGATTATTATAAAATCTGCCGTGTCGGGCCCCGCCGGTCTCTACCGGCTCGTCCTGACCACGCGCACGGCTGTGTTGAACCTGTTCCCGCAGACCCCCGGGGCCCCGGGGATGAGCACGGGCCCGGGGCCGCACTGCTCCACCCCCGCGCACACCACGTTGCCCAGGTTGCCCAGGTTGCCCATCCCGGGGGCGCACTGGACCCCGTCCACCCCAGTGAGCACCTCCCTGCCCACGCAGCTGACCGCGCTCCGGGCCCCGAATCCTGCCCCGACCTTGGAGACGCAATCCACGCTGCGGGTGCTGAACCCGGCGTTGCCAAAGGACGAGACCATGCCCAGCCCCGCGCCGGCCCCGCCGCTCTTCACGGTGCATTTGCCTCCAATTCCAGACAGGGATCGGCACTCCCCGACCGTGCCCCCGCCGCTGACCACGGCTGAGGGAGAAAAACAGGCTAGGTCACGCCCAGAGCAGCGAAAACCTGGCTCAAAAGGAGGGTTACAAGCTTAAAAGGCTTGTAAGGAAATTACAGGAGATTCATTAACTCACCTACACTCACAGGGTTGCCGGTGCATATCCTGTCAAGGAAAGAAATGTCTCAGAGATGTATTTAGGGACATATTCTGGTAATACACAGGCAAGTAGAGCCCAGCCACTGCTTCCTTAGAAACCTAACAGGTCCTTCAGGTGCACCAGGGTGTGAGGTGCTTGTTCAAATTGCCCAACAAAGCACTGCAGGGTTGGATCCCAAATTCCACATTCATACTAATATCCCATCCCCTTTTTGGATGAGGATGATCCCCTCTGCACCCATGGGGACCGAAAAGGGTCCCTTCTCCCCTCTGCACGCCTGGGTGCAACATTTCTTTTTCCTCCTGTTGCCTTTTGCTGATCATCCTTACAAGGTGCATCCAGGGCTGCTCCTACCTGCTCTCTTCTCCCTCCAGCAGTGTCCTGTAAGTGGCAATCTCAATGTCCAGGGCCAGCTTGACGTTGAGCAGCTCCTGGTAGTCCCTGAGCAGACAGGCCATCTTGTCCTTGGCCTGCTGCAGAGCTGTCTGCAGGTCAATCAGCTTCTGCCGGGCGTCCTTGAGGGCGCAGTCTCCGCGCTGCTCAGCGTCGCAGATGGCTGTCTGCAGGGCTGAGATCTGGGGACAGCCACAGCACGACATTCCCACAAAGCTTCAGTAAAGCCCATCCAGTCTCATCTCCTGCCGTGGGCAGGGTCACCTTCCACTAGCCCAGGCTGCTCCAAACCACATCCAACCTGGCCTTGGACACTTCCAGCCACAATTTCTTGGGCAAGAGGGCAGCTAGGGATGATATTTAGGGGTATCTCCACAGGATTGCTCATGTGACCCCTTATTTCCCAGCCAGGAAGTGCCAGAGAGCCAAGATTTAGGCTGGATTTGAGGTGGCCAAGCTACTTGGAATGAAAGGGATGGGATCTGTTGGCTGCAACCTGGTGGGAGCTGATGGCAAACACGGATCCTGGTACAGCCAAACCAATGCACTTCTTATTTACAAAGTGAGAAATAAATCTGCTTTTTTTGTGTGCATGAACTGCAAATAAGTTAAAATAGAGCTAATCTGGGGTGGGAGGGTCTTTGCAGCTCCACAGGGTGGGCTCTGACAAGGCAATGCTCTCTGATGGAGGAGCTGAGCTCCCACGTGGAGCCATCCCTTGGTCCTACCTGTTTCTTCACGTTGTCCGACTCACACTGCAGCTTCTGGATCATCCTGTTGAGCTCGGCGATCTCGCTCTGATTGTTCCTCAGGTCATCACAGAACTTGCCCCTGCTGCTGTGGAGCTCCTCCAGCTGTTGCAGAGGAAGAGGATGATGTCAATGCACCCAAATCCACCTTCCCAGGAAGATGGAAATCTCTGGAGCTGCACTGAGGTCAGTGCCCCCGGGGCACCACCCAGACATGGCCTCAGTGTGGACAAGGTGAGTCTCAGGTGAGTCCTGGACTTGCTGATCTTGGAGGTCTTTTCCAGTCTTAGGGTTCTATGATTTGCCCTTTGGGAAGTGATGAGGGGACATCTCTGAATGCTCTGGTCTGCTCTGCTTCTACCGAAATGTCTCAAACCACACTTTTAAGGTTCATTTGGGTTTGGGTTTGGGTTTGGGTTTGGGTTTTTTTTGGCACTACTTTCTTAAGCAAACCGCAGCTAATACACAATGTGGGGTGGGTTAAAGTTGCATCATGGAGGATGGGAATGGTCTCAGAAATGGTCTGTCACAGAAATTCATGGAATACCCACCCTGGTTTGGTAGAAAGCCTCCACCTCGGCCTTGCTCTTCTGGGCGATCTCCTCGTAGCAGCACTCCACGCTTTTGATGATGCCCTCCATGTCCAGGTCCCGGCTGTTGTCCATTTGCACGATGACAGAGGTGTCACACAGCTGACAGTCCAGCTGGGCTCTCTCCTGCAGGACCAGAATATCAGCCCCATTCCCTCAGCCAGCCCCAGCCAGGGGGGTCTGGTTGGAAGAGGTTCTCCCATGAACTCCCAACGTGGGGTTCTCCAGTTGGGTGACTCATGTCCAGCAAGACCTGGTGGCTAGGACTTGTTTTGGTGGCACAAGGTGGGATGGCTGCACACAGTTCCCGAAGGAAGGGCAGGGAATCCTGGTGGAGCAACCCACTCCTGCATTCCTGGCTATGCCATGCCTTCCTGGACTGGGAATCCCTCAGGCCTGAGTTCTTTGGGCCCCACAGACTCCCCTTGAGGGGGTTTAGCTCAAAAAGATGTCAATGCAAAGTGTCCCCTGTGTGTTTTGTTACAAACTTGCAGAATTTTAGACAGAAGTCTTATTTTCATAAAAATATTTTGACTAATGTAAAAACAAACAAGTGCTAAAAATATTTGGCCAACTCAGGGATGGTCTGGATTAGAATTTGAGAGGTTTTCAGGCAAAAGATCCCTCCCTTTGTGGGCAGCAGTGTAGGAGACAACCAAGACTTTGCCTTCCCTTTGCCTTCCCAAAGTAGGTGTGACAGTGCTGTTATCAAATACATCTAAGGACATAGAGTTCTGAGCTGCAATTCCAGGATATTCAGAAAAGACACCTTTCCCTGCACTCTTGGCATAAGACTCGGGTGGGGAGGGCAGGAGACGATCCAATCTGGGGAGCAGATTGGGCCAGGAGCTCTTACCTCAGCGTAGATGCACTTCAGGAACTCCAGCTGCTGCCGCAGGAGACCCACCCTCACCTCCAGCTCCTCCTTGGTCAGGTAGAGACAATCCACATCCTGGAGAAATACCAGGAATTAGGTGAAAAGAGGTGAAGGAACGACTGTGGCAAATCCCAGGTTTTCTTTAGATTTGGAGGAATCCCCACTATTCCCAGCCCTTAGCACTCTCTGGGTTTGGGCTGCATGTGCTGAACACGTCAGAGAGGCCATCCAGATTCCTTGGGTTGCCCCATTTTGGGGGCATCAGGCTGTGCCATGATGCCAGGACCCCCCACTTTTCCCATGGGCCCCACGGCCAAGGTTTGGCTACCCTCAGCTGGTCCTGACTCACCTTCTTGAGCACCACGAACTCATTCTCCGCTGCCGTGCGCTTGTTGATCTCATCTTCGTACCTGCAGGGAGGCAGAGTGGGGGTCCCATCTCCATCACCCAACCGGCCAGTGCAGACCATGGGAAATGAGATTTCACTTTGCACCTCATTTATTTTTGTTTTGTTGCTGTTTTTACCCCCTCACTGGGCTTACTCGGCAGTTTTAGCCACACCAGCGGTTTGGGTGGCTGGAGTCAGAGGACAGAAAATCCAGCCAAACCACTAGAAACGCAAAGCTGGAGGCTTATATTGCTGCTTCCAGCCCTGCTGCTTTGTGAGATGTTTTTCCAGAGCATGCAGGAGTGTTTATGGGAAGACTGTGGCCAAAATGCCCCAGGGAAGGTCAGGAGCTTGAGCAACCTGTGAAACTCCAGGGTGCAGTGGGGAGCACAGTCAGGGCATAATGACTCCATAATTGGGACCTGGAAGAACTTTCACAAGATGCTGATTCTGTGAGTTGGATGTGCTCAGTGGTGGCTCAGCAAGAAAAAACACCTGAGATGATGAACTCTGGGGAAAGGTTGATCCAATGACCTGATTTATGGCTTAGCAGAGTACACAGAGAGATACTAAGGAGTATCTGCAGCTTAGATTAAAAAAAAATAATTCCCACATTCCCTCTGGGAAGAGAGAATGAATCCCAACGTGATGTGGGTAAAGAGCAGGGTGGAGAAAATTGGCTGAGGGTTTCGTGGCAATGGATGGCACTGGGGAAGACACAGGCAAAGATGATGGATGGGGAGATTTGATATGGCAAACCACAGGGATGTGCAGGAGGCAAAGTGGTTTCCTATCCTGCTCCCTAAGGAAACTGGGGTTGAAAGCTTCTCCCAGTCCAGCACCAGCATCTCCAGTGCAGCACTGGGTGCCCGGTGCAGGAAACTCGCCCAGTGCTGCAGAGCCTTGCCCTGTGCCCCAGTTTTTGGATCCATCCAGTGCAGTTTCCTTAGGTTCACACTCAGGAACACCACCCAGGCAGGCAATGTCCAGGTCTGACACGTCCCCGTGTGTGACTTACTTGCACTTGAACTCCTGAACCAGGTCCCGCAGGCACCGCTCCTCATTCTCCAGCCGCTCACGCTCCCCCATCACACACTCCAGCTGCTTCCTCAGGTTGCAGATGAAGTTCTCAAACACAGGCTCCAAGTTTCTCCTGGAAGCTGGGAGCACATACTGCTGCAGCAGCTCCCACTTGGTGGTCAGCACCTTGTTCTGCTGCTCCAGCAGCCGCACCTGGGCAGGGAAGAGATGGGAGAGTCAGGCCCTCCTGTCCCAGCATTTCTCGACTTAGCAAAGGGAAAAGTGAAAATCAAATCAGACTTGCAAATGATCAGGTGCTGCTGTCTCAGGGGGTTGAATGGGACCAGCATTTTCTCTGAGCTAAACTGGTCCCATCCAGGACTCCAATCTCAGCCTGAGCAACGTCAGTGCCTTCACTCTGCTGAGGCCAATCCTGGTTCCAACGCTGGTTCAGCATCTTCCCCCCAGAACCTGGCTCAGGCAGACACCTCCCCTCCTCCCCCCGAACCGGATCCTCGGCCCAGGGCAGTAATGAGTCTTTCTCAGCACTAAAAGCCCCATCCAGGACCTCATTTGGATGTATCTGATTTAAACTCCAGTAGTGGATACTTATCATGCCTTTCACTTCTAGATTAAAGGGCTCTCTAGAACCTTGATGGGTCATGAATAAGTCATTTTACAAATGGGAGGAAGCAGGAGTTGCTGTTCCTGGGTGGATTCAGTTTTTCCAGTTGCAGAACAGCTCTCCAGGAAAATCAAGATCAGATCAGACAGAGCAGCTTTTCTTTGCTGCTTGAAAAATTCTTTCCCATAACAGCTCTCTAAACAGTCATGAAAACCCTTCTACGTAGCCAAGAAAACAATGATAAATTACATCTTTTTAGGAACTAACCAAATCATTTCATTCACAGAATAAGAGGGTCAGCGAAATTAAAATAATTCCTCCCATTTTAGTTAAATTTATCTTTCCACATCACCTTCATGAAACACAAACTATTTTAAGAATGCAGAAGTCCTTTGGAGTTTATAGATTTAAAAGAGTAACATCAGATTATACACTTGGAATAAAATTTCCTCTCCTTCTGTGTCTCCATCTCATCACTCAAAGGTTTGGATTTATTGTATCCCTGGAGCTGCTGCTGACTGAGGTCTTTAGCAGGTTGGTGACCATCCAAAGGTACAACACCAGTGGTGTTGCCTTGGTGCAAGGCTTAAATCCAGAGGCTCTCCAGGCCAGGACCACCATGGCTCATCAGAACTGTTTGAACACCAGGATACCAGGAGAAATAGCTCCCCACGTTGGGGGACATGCACCCTGGGGGCCGAGGGGCATGGGGCAGGGAAAGCGGGGTCTCACCTTGTCGATGAAACAGGCGAACTGGTTGTTGAGGTTCTTGATCTGCTCCTTCTCGTGGGTCCGCACCTGGCACTCCTCGGGGTCCACGCCCACGCACAGGGGCTTGAGGAGCTCGGGGTGGATGCTGACGCCGCGAATCCCCTCAGACCTCCCTGCGCCGAGGCCGATGCCGATGCCACCGCCGTAGCCCCCCACGGCCACGCCATCCCCCAGGCCTCTGTAGCTACCCAGGCCCGCGAAGCTCGCACAGTTCCCAAAGCCCACGACAGTGCCAAAGCGGCCTCCGCCGTAGGCCACGCCGCAGCGCCCAACGCCAGCACCGCCATAGACGCCGCTGCGGCAGCTGCCGCCGAAGGAAATCCTCTGCCCTCTGCCCAGGTCACACACGCTGCGGCTGCTGAAGCCGCCGATCCCACACCTCCGTCCCACGGGCTGGCACACCGAGGCCGAGCTGCTGTTGGCCCTGCCCAGGCCGCAGACGGCGGACGCCGAGGAAAAGCCTCGTCTTCCCAGGATGGAGCCGGAGGTGTAGCACTGTCGGCTCATGGTGGCTGGGGCGGGCAGTGACGGCGATGCGGAGGAGCACGAGAGGAGCAGGGACTGGAAGAAGATCTCCTTTAGCTCCTCTGAGGCAGAGCTCTTCCCCTTATATACATTTCAGGAGGTGCCTCAGATGCAAAAATTTAATTTATCCACTGGGTTTGGTCTGCCTGGCAGCAAGGAATGGCTTCCAACATTTTAAACCCACAGCAAACACTTCTATCTCATATGAAATAATGTGGAAATTAAAATAAACTGCTTTGCTTGCAAGCTTCAGTTTCAGGACTTATATTTTACTTAATTAATCTGCTTCCTTATTGTGTAATTATAGTTTAGCAAAATAATTCAAGGGGGTTTTATTCATGGCTTGTTTACGGTTTGGTTTCACCACAGTGTTTAATTATGTTTCAGGACCTCCTGCAGAATGTCGTGGTGATGCCACCCCTGCCAGGGTCCGTGGCCAGCTCCGGGCGGACTCTTGAGCAATGACCGCTGGTGACAGGGAGAGGGCAGGCAGATCTGTCTCGGCTCAGCACTGACGTTCTTGGGAGTGTTCTCATAAGCAAATTTATTCCTTCCTCTTGTGGGGATGGCTGTGGCTCTCAGAGAGAATTTGGGTGCTGACCAGAAGGATGGGGTTGGTGGTTTCCGTATTGATGGAGCAGGAACAGCGTGAGGTGGTGCCAAGGATGAGTTTAACCATGGGGAGGATGGTCTGGGAAACTGGGGATTCACAGAACCATGGAATCAGGGAACGGTTTGGGCTGGAAGGGACCTTAAAGCTCATCCCATCCCACCTTCTGCCGTGAGCAGGGACACCTTCCACTATCCCAGGTTGTTCCTAGCCTCGTCCAACCTGACCTTGGTCACTTCCAGGGAAGGGGCAGCCACAGCTTCTCTGTGCCAGGGCCCAGCAGGGCTCCCTCTGCCCCTCAGAATACATGGAATTGAAGATAAGGCATTTCTGGGAAATGGCAGTGATTTATTACTGTCACATTTTTTATTATGTGCCATGGGAAGGTGCTAAATTTCGACTGTGGGCGTGATGGGACTGGGGCACGCAGCAGATTCGTGTGAACGGGAGAAGTAACAAAAAAAGGAAGCGAAGTGTTACAAACAGGTTGAGAAATGTCAGCTGGAGTGAAGGTTTTGCCTGCTCTTCCTGTGACACACCTTTTTGACATTAAATCCCTCCAGTAATATTGGGTAATGAGAAGGCATTGTGCTGTCTTAATTAAAATTCTTTAAAAGATTTTTGAATTTGCTTGGCAACAAATAAAGTTCCTTTTTTGCCTTAAAAAAGGGGTTTTATCACAGAAACACAAGGGATTGCCCTGCAAAATCTTTACATCTTTTCTGGGGCAAAACTAACTGGTTCTGGGAGGACTCAGTGCTATTGTCAACTTGAAGTGCATTGTCTTGAATTAAAAGTCAGGAAAAAGAATCAGGATATTTAGGATTTTTTTTAGCTGGTCTCATAATGGGTTGAAATGAACAAAATACTATATTTAATTATAATCGTGTAGTAGTTCCATTATAGCTATGTTGGTCTGAGTATATTGGGATGCACGTCTTGCAATGAGATGTACTTTCATAGAATCCTGGAATCACGGAATGGTTTGGGTTGGAAGAGACCTTAAAATCTACCTCATTCCAACCCCCTGTTGTGGCCAGGAACGCCTTTCACTATCCCAGATTGCTCTCATTCGCAGATAGTTGGAGAAATCAAATGAGGTTTTGGGAACCACATCCTTCGTGTCACTTCGAGGTAACCCAAGCACTGGGACCTCTTGCATGCAAGTGAAAAGAGAAGAAATATTTTGGAAATGAGTTTTATTTTGAGCCAAATTGTTGGTGCAATCCCTGGAGAGAACACGGGGTGTGTGGTCTGAAGCGAAACGTGGAGCACTGCCTGGGGACAGGGTGTTCACGGATAGGACAAAGCTTCACTCAGCCCTTAGGGAGGTCCAGACATGACTTCCATGAACTTTTTTAGGTTGGCACAACCATGAGTGAGCTGAAAACAGGGAGAAGCTAGGCTCTAGTCCTGCTTTCCGTGTGGCTCAGCCCTGCACAGCTGCGGGACCAGGAGCAGCCGCTGCTCCAAGCTCTGCTGCCCAGCAGGACCGCAGAAAGACTCCAGCTCCTCTTCGTGGCAAGGAAGGCATGGCCCTTCTTCCCTGAGGACAACAACTTTCCAGTTTTTCCAGAGAAATCTGCCTCTGGCTGAGGTCAGGTCCCAGTTTTCCCCCATATCTCTGCTCAGCCACCTACCACAGAGTGCCTTGTGCCACATGTCTGACACACATTTTGGGTCAGCAGACCCTCCAAACCCCTGGTTTTGTTGGAAAACAGGGAAAATGTTGCTCATGGGACAATCGCCCTCCACCAGCTGCGAGTCCTGCAATCCCTCCTTGTGTATGAAGAGCTGTTGGGCTGTTCCTCCACAACGAACCTGATCTTCAGCCTCTGGCTCCTGCTCGTATCCCTAAGAAGTGGCTTTTCCGGGTGCCCAGCCTTGCGCATCAGAGGGAGTCGGTCCAGGGCAGTGCTTGTGGTTTGCAGCTGCTGAGCTTTCACAAAGCCGGTTTGGAGTCACCAAAGGTTCCACCAACTTCAAAGCAGGAAGGACTCTGATGGGATTTGGACTTCCCAGGAGAAGGATTGCAATGGCTTTCATGCACAGGTCATCTTCCTTGAGACATTTTCACGTGTCCACACTTTGTCCTGGCTGGTTGTGGGTGAGATGGTGTTGGCAGAGAGGGACCAACCTTCCTCTTTCCAAGGAAGATATGAAACCACTTCTCTCAGGGATTCATCTTTGATTTAAACTTACAGCTTCCACCCAGGTTTACAGGGGAAACCCCTGATCTGCTTGGCCCTAAACATTCCTTGAGCTGTGGTGGCTTTCATGAGACTTTAACACCTTTGAGATTTACATGTGCCCAGATAAATTCAATCTGTTTAAGCACCTACTAAACTGGGACCTGCTAAGCCACCCCTGCAGACAGGGAGAGCCTGGGGGGTTTTCCAGCCTCTTGTTGGGATTCTGGCTGGAAAAGCCATCCAACTGCCTCCCACATCTGCTTCGTCCCAGTGAGAAAAGTGCTTTTTAAGACCCTCTCCTCGAAAAACGAGGCTGTCAGAGCCTGGTGGTGGAGGTGCTCTCCCTCCCTCCCTGCAGGCTGGGCAGTTTTTGTGGCTCCCTGCGGAAGGGACACAAAGTCACCATTAAAAGGGTTAATGAGGCCCCCGGGACACCTCCTGCTGGTCTTGCTGGTCCCGCTCACCAAAGGTGGCTGTTCCCCATCTCTTAAGTGCAGCTTGATTCGGCTCCCACATCAAAGCAGAGAGGGATTAGTGGGGACTGGGGTAGAGATGATGGTCTGAAACTGGGAACCAGTAACCTCGCTCCACAGCTGCTCCTCACCCTCAGCCTGGACCGTCCCCATCCATTTATGCTGCTTTGGGGCAAAGAGATGGAAAAGATAATTCCTGAGGTTCCTTCCAGGCTATTCCATGATTCCTGCCCATATGCACTGCTTGCACTTGAGGTGTTTCCAGGTGCAACCTTCCCACAACTTCTCTCTTCCTTCTGGGTGGACTGTGGGTGACCTCTGTGGTGCCATCACCAGTGTTGGGGTGTTGTGACTGTCTGCTCAGAGAACAGAAGGAGAAAATAGGATCCACCTGTGTGCCCTGGCAGCCAGGAGGGACAACAACACATCCTGGGTGCACCAGGCCTGGTCCGGCCTGGCCAGGGAGGGAGATTGTCCTGCTCTGCTCTGGGCTGAGGCAGCCAGGAAGGACAACACATCCTGGGTGCACCAGGCCCAGCCTGGCCAGGCCAGGGAGGAGGATTGTCCTGCTCTGCTCTGGGCTGAGGCAGCCTCACTTCCATTTGGGGAGCAGATTTGGGTGCCACAATATAAGGAAGATCTGAGGATATTGGAGGGGGTTCAAAGGAGGGACATGGGGATGGAGATGGGGATGGGGAAGGGTCTGGAGGGGCCATATGAAGTCAGCCGGGAAGAGACTGAGGGGAGACTCATCAGGGGCTGCATCTTCATCCCAAGGGGCAGCTCCAAACTCTGCTCTCTGTGAGCAGGGACAGGACCCAGGGAAGAGCTGGAGCTGTGTCAGGAAGATCAGGTTGGATATTGAGAAAAGGTTCTGCTCGCAGAGGGTGGTGGGGCACTGCCCAGGCTCCCCAGGGAATGGTCATGGGCCCAAGGCTGCCAGAGCTCCAGGAGTGTTTGGACAGGGCTCTCAGGCACACAATTTTTGGGATTTTTGGGATGTCTTGTACAGGGCCAGGAGCTGGACTGATGATTTTGGTTTGTCCTTTCCAACTCAGGATATTCCATGGGTCTATAAAATGTGATGTCTCACACAAGGAACGCGTGGAGCCACCTTTTACAGGAGACAAAGAGGTTTCGTACCAACCACCACGAGTCCCCACCCCCTTCTTTTGTAACATTCCTCCTTTGCATAGGAATTTGTGAGGCATTTTGACATCATCCAGAGAACTTTGTGCCAGTGCTCAGGGCTGAGGGACTGCGAGGGCTTTAAGTAATGGGTGGGATCAGAGTGGAGGTGTCAGGATGAAAGCAGAGCAGCCGGGAAGGAGCTCTGGAGGGAGTTGCCCTGTGGAGAAAGAGCACAAGGTGTCCACTGGAAGTGGTTTTTGGGGAAAGGCTGGCAAAAAGTCACCCATGGGGAGTGCATCAGATTTGGAGGTGGGAAATAAGGCTGTGCTGTTTCACAGGAGAGTCGTCTCGTCTCTTCTATGTCCCTATGGTTTTAATCAGAAAACATGTTCCTTCATGCACAGAGCCAACCAGGGACTCTGGAGATGCCTTCCAGCAGCTGAGTGAAAGGGGAGAGTGTGGGAGGAGAGAAATTCAGCCACAGAATTTCAACTAGTTCCCATTGATAGGTCTGGAAATCTGTCTGTGTGTCACACCAGTATCTGTAGTACCACAGGGAGGAGCTGCTCAGCGAGCAGGTGCTTGACGTAACAGAGTTAATTTTGCAAACTTAGAGTTTTGTTTAAAGGAATAGTGAAGAGGAGACAATGCACAAACATTTCATGCTGTTTATTGGCAGCAGAGCAGAGAATACTGAGATTTTATCAGCAAAACAATCTGTGCTGAATTTAAAAGTGAAGAAGGACAAGGAGGGATGTTGGTTTGAGACCAAAGCCTCTCACAGGCAGTGTAAAAACAACTTGGCAGGTGAGATAACCAGTAAGTAAAAACACTTCCAGCATGAGTCTTTTACCTAAATTCAGCTGCCTAAAAACCAGCACCAAGTTGAAGAGAGACACCATGGATAGTCAATGAGAGAGCTTCGGATCATCAAGGAAAAGACTGTTTTCTAAAGCCACCATCGCAGGAGAACCTGGAGACAGGAGTCAGCAGGGACCATAGAGGGTGATCCAAGAGCAGAGATTCTTATCTGTCCACAGCTGCCTCAGCAAAATAAAGGGACAAATTCGAAGCAGGAGAAATAACAATGGTGTGGTGAGCACCTGTTCATTAAACTTCCCAGATGGACGTTCAGATTAAGGAGATGACAGAAGGCTGAGCTTCTGGAGGATGTACCTATTACCTTAATGAATGTTTGGAGTCCCTTTTGTGATTCATTTTGCCACCAACACGCAGAAAGCCTCGGTGTGTCACCCCGGTGGTGGCAGCTCAGTGCATGTGCTGTGTGTGATGGTTTCTCCATTGGAGTAAGTGGAGATAAAGGCAGGATTTGTCCTGGAGGAGTTGGCAACCACCTCTATTGCAGCCCTAATACTCAGGAACACCTGCTCCAACGTTCCCTAAAGCCCCAGTGCCCTGGAGCAGCCAGAAGGAGCATTGGGCTCCACACTCTTTATTTCCCTGGCTCAGCAAAGCCTGCAGGGTTGGAACCTCCATTCCCAGAGATTAACACCCTGAATTGCCGCAAAACCACACGTTCCTGGAGATAAAGGAAAGCAACAGTCATGGCACCTCTGGAGTCATGATCCCTTCCCCCACTGAGCAAGGTCATGGAATCACAGAACCATAGAATGGTTTGGGCTGGAAGGGACCTTAAAGCTCATCTTGTTCTGCCCCCTGCCAAGGGCAGGGACACCTTCCACTGTCTCAGGTTGCTCCAAGCCCCCTCCAGCCTGGCCCCCTCCAGTCTGGCCCCCTCCAGACTTCCAGGGAAGGGGAAGCCACAACTTCCTTTGCAGGTGCAAAGTCATGCTTTGATTTCATTGTTTCTGATGGGGATTCCTTCACTGTTTGACCTAAATCTCCTGTTTTGGGAAACTCTTCCTTCTACAGCCAGAGATGTGCCCATACTAGATTTGAAATCCAGCTGGGCCCCTCTCAACATCCACTGGGAACCTGGGCTGCAAGAAAACCCAGCACTGAGTGACTGGAAAAGAAAACCAAGAAACAGCACAGAGAAATGGGAATGGAAAATCCTCCTGTGAATCCTGTCCTGGGCTGAGCCCCAGCGTGGGCATCAGGCAAGGGAGGTGGTTCTGCTCCTGTGCCCTGCTCAGGTGAGACAGAGAGAGCTGCAGAGCTGCCCCAGCCCTGGGGTCCTGCGCAGGGAGGACGTGGAGCTGCTGGAGAGAGCCCAGATGAGGCCACGGAAATGATTAAAGGGATGGAGCAGCTGCTGTGAGGAAAGGCTGGGAGAATTGGGGTTGTTCAGCCTGGAGAAGAGAAGGCTCTGGGGTGACCTAATTGTGGCCTTCCAGTGCCTGAAGGAAACAACAGAAACATGGAGAGAGACTATTTCTATGGGCCTGGAGTTCCAGGACAAGGGGAAATGGCTTCCCACTGAAAGAAAGTAGGTTTAGATTAGATATCAGGAAAAAATTCTCCCCTGTGAGGGTGGGGAGGCCCTGGCACAGGGTGCCCAGAGAAATTGTGGCTGCCCCATCCCTGGGAGTGTCCAAGGCCAGGATGGACAAAGCTTGGAGTGGTCTGGGATAGTGGAAGGTGTCCCTGCTCACGGCAGAGGATGACATTGGATGAACTTTCAGGTTCCGTCCAAGCCAACCCATTCCATGAATCTCTGTTTCCTGCCAACAGAACTCTCTGGCCATGCCCTGCTGGAGGAGCAAAGAAAACACACTATGTAAACCTACACTTTTCTGAGCAAACTGCGCTGAGTGAGATGTCAGAAATTCACATTTTCATTTCCAGCTCAGCACCTGGGTGATCCCAAGTGATTCAGGCTCCCTCTTCCCCCTCGGCTCAGCAGGACAGACACACTGGGGACACTCACTGGGGGAACTCCGGGCTAATTCCTCAGAACAACAAGCACACATCGATGTTTGGCCTTTGTTATTCCCTTTGTTCTTGTTATTATGTGGTTGAATTTTCTCCCTTAATATCCCATGGGGAAATCCACCTGCTGGGCACTGCATGTGATCCCAGGGAGTGTGAAGCACCTGCGTCTCTTGTTCCCCATGCACAATGGTTTGCATGTGGAAATCTCAATGATCCAAAGCCAGCTTGGTGTTCAAGGCATCCCAGTAATTGCACCCCTGGTATTCCAAGCTTCTCCTTGGCTTCACCTGGAGATCATTTTGTGTTTTTTTTCCTCCTGGGTGTTTTTGCAATGCTGTCACTGCTCAGCTCAGCCCTCCTGATCCCGTCTGCAGCCAAGCTGCTCCCAAAGCACAGACGGGAGGCTTTACTTTCCCTTTAATTACGAGCACGACAGCTGGGGCTTCCTCAGCCTCATTTCATTAAGGGCTGACAAACACCCCGGGCTGTCCCCAAAATGTCACTGCCCCTTTGAGCAACTCCTTTCAAGTCATTCCAAGAGTTCATGATAAAGGGGACCAGTTGCTTCAGAGATTGCTACTGGGTTTGGCATAATTACCTTGTTACCCCGCCGGGTTTAGCACCTCCTTCCCACCCAAACCCTCACCACTGTCACACGCAGAGCTCTGCGGGGCAGGCTGTTGGCCCCCACTCTGAATCCAGACTCTTCACTCCTTTACCCTGAATCCTCATTCTTTGACCCCAAAACTGAACAAGAAACTTAAAATCTGAAAGGTTTTTATCCTTTCCCTTTTTCCCCCTTACTTTATTCACATAGTAAGTGCCAATTTAATTTTTGCTGTACAAAATAGCCCACTTCAAGGCAGCTGGCAGAGGTCCTGTTTCGCTCCTTATCCCAGGTCAACATCTGGGCTCCTCCAGAGCTGGAAGCTGCTCTTGGGCAATAATATTCAGTAGCTGATTCCTCCTTCCTTTATGGTTCAAAGCCTTGAAGTCTGCTCTGGGCTGTCTCCTGGGATTTCCGACAGTGCCTATATCCCAAAAGTTGTCCATTTTCACAGCAGTGGAGGCGTCACAAACCTTGTGCCTAAAGGTTGTAGAAAAGCTGCAGTCCAGAGCGAATCCCCCTCATTTGCATCACTTTTGGGGAAATGCAGAACTAATTATCTAATGGGAGTCTCCATCCTGCAGCTACAGCCCAGACTGGGGTGATTCACCGCAGAGGAAAACACCAAAGCCTCCTTTAATCCTGGAATTAATAAATCCCCCTACTGAGCTGGACTATGGCCAGCGAGCGTTGGGTGGAGACAGAGGATTCTGCACCTCTGCGCTGAAGAATCTTGGTGGTATTTTCGCTCCCAGACAGAACCAGCACATAACCCCTGGTGGGTAACACAGCCCAGCTCTGTCACCACCAAACTGGGCTGTGCTGGACACCAGAGTGTTTCAAGGAAAAAGGCAAACCCAACCTGCATTTCCCTACGGACAGGAAAGGAGGGATTGCTGCTCTTCAGACACATCTCAGCAATCCCAGCTCCTGCCTCCCCCAGCCCACCCTGCCCTGCAGCGCTGCTGCGGCACCGTGCAGCTCCCAGAGCAGGACTGGTGACTCTGGTTCACACTTGGCTGCTTTGCATGGCTGGTTGGGGCTTGGGTTGCCTTCTTTTCTTCTGAGCAGATTTGTGGAAGGTGTTGTCTGTGGTTGAGAACTTCCTCGAGCCACCTCAATGACACAGACCTGGAAAAAGTGGAGAGCAACAATCATAGAATCACACAATCACAGAATCAGATCTCACAGAATCACAGAATATTCTCAGCTGGAAGGGACTCAAAAGGATCACCAAGTCCAACTTTTACAGAGATAAATCTGCTCATTTGTTCTTTGGGAAGAGCAAATCTCCTGAGAAGGTTTCATGGTTGTAGAAGAGAAACCTTGAAAAACTTAAATTTAGATCAGAATTCACCCAGATGTTTGGTTTGGCCACCAGAGAAACAGTCCAATGTTCCCCATGTTCCAGGGCTGAAGCATCCAAAAAAAAAGGAATTTCCACTAAAACCACCTTAAAAGGGAAGTTGTGTTAAGCAGAGGAGAAAAAACCCTGCATGATCCTACTTTGTTTTATCCAAGGGGGTGGAGAATCCTCCACCACACTAAGCCTGGACCACAAGCCTGGAATATCTTCGTCCTGCCCTGATCCACCCTTCACCACCCAGATCTCTGACCAAACCCTTCCCCTCCCTCCCGTTAGTAACACTGACCACATCACAGGGAGCAACTTGCTTTGGAATAAAGCGTGGATTGTGGAGCTGTCTGACTGCAAGGAGTGAGTATTGGCAGGAGGAACTAATTAGGGACTAATTTCTTACTTGTCTTTATCCACAATCTGCTCGGTCGCAGGTTCTTTGGATCTCATTTGTTCCCACCTTCCTGGGGCTGAAAATCCAGCCTTGATTTCCCATCAGTGCAGCTACGAGTCCCCCACTTGGCTCCACCTTTGTGTGCTGGAACTAGTAACGATGGAGTAAGGGTTGTAGTAAGTGGTGGGTTTGGTAACGAATGGAAAGCAGTGTCTCAAGCCATCTCATTTGGGGTCACAAAGGGGAAATAAAACCACTGAACTTCCCAGGAGCTGAAAACAGACTGAAAATTGGACAGCCAAAAAGAAAGAACCCCAGATCTTCCCTGATAATCATTCCCTGGGTAAAAGATGCCATAAATCTGCATCTGCTTCACAGAATCCCAGAATCGCTGAGGCTGGAAAAGCCTTCCAGGATCATTGAGTCCAACCTGTAACTGATCCCCACCTTGTCACCAGACCAGAGCTCTGAATGCCATGTCCAGTCATTCCTTGGACACCTCCAGGGATGGGGACTCATCAGTCACCTTCTGGACTCCGGGAAATTCTGAAACATTTAAACCTTTTTGTTAACACCTAAAATCAAAAGCTGAAATGGCACAAGTTTGTTTGGTTTAAAGTGGGATTTCCCAAACCAAATCATTCTGGTGTGACTGGGGACTATCAAACTTCCAGTTTGACTCTGTAAGGAATCCACCATGGGGTAAAGCAAAAATCCACTCCTACCTTGTCAGCAAAGGAGGCAGATTTGCTCCTGAGGTTTCTTTATCTCTCTCGCAGTCCCAGGTGATTCATCCCCAGATCTCTGCTCATGCTTCAGCTATTTCATTGTTTGCATAGGGATGGGATCACCATCACCAGGATTCATCCTCTGCTGCCAGAACCCCAAATCTCTGCATTCCCCAAATTCTGAGATTGTTAAAGCCAAGCCTAGGGCACAAATATCCTCCCCTCGTGTCCCTCTCACCTCCTCCTGACATGCTCCACCACCACTCTCTCCACAGAAGCCAAACAGGGTCCTTGTTCCAGTAAATCTGATCCAATTTTTGCTGTTGCTGTTGATTCGAAGGCTGGATGAGTTTGGTTTTCCCTTTTCTGATGCTCCTGAGCTAAAGGCTTCAAAAACTCCTCGTTTAATTCAAAATGCAGAGGTTCAACATCTTTATCTTATTCCAGGTTAGGAGAGAAGGAAGTGGCAGAGAGGCTAGGGAAAGAGCCCGTCTAGTGGCAGACTTAAGCAAATATTCCTTATCTTGGACTTCCTATCCAGGTTAGATGGAAGAAATGTCTCTTGAGCCTGCCTGGTTTTGTTTGGCTTGTGGTGTCAGCTTTTGACATAAAAAACCATTTTGGTAACTCTCACACACAGGGCATAATGAGCAAGTGGAAAAGCTTAAATGACAACCTTGGCTCAGAGAACATTTCCTTGTTCCATTAATTCTGTGGGGGTTAATTACCAGCTCAAATATTTACTGGGATGGGTGTTCTTCCCCCTGTGGCTGCAGGTGTGCTGCTGCTCCTGCCTTGTGCTGCAGGGACACACTGTGGCCAGGACTTCTGAGAGATGATTTTCTGGGAGATGACTTTCTCTCTGTTCCTGTCAGAGTCCCACCTCTTCCTCCAATCTGGCCTTGGTGCATTCAGTGCAGAGAGATGATGTAGGAGAAGAAGAATCCCATTGAAGGATCTTAAAGCCCATCCCATTCCAGGTTGCTCCAAGCCCTGGCCAGTCCAGCCTTGGACCTTCCAGGCATGGGGCAGCCACAGCTTTTCTCAGCAGCCTGTGCCAGGCCCCACCCTCACCTTCCTAGTCTGTAAGTTAAGCTCAGGTTGGGTGGGTCGGTGCCATAAGTCTCTCCTATTTTAAAGATGAATTTATGGCAGAATTGTCCCACCCTGCCCAGGATGGCTGAACTGGAAGATGCTGGTTAGGAAGGGTGGGGAGGTATCTGCAGGAGGTTCCTGGTGCAGGAGCAGAGTCTCTCCTCTCCTCATTCTGCTCTTCTGGCAGCACACATTTGGTTTTTGGAGGGGGAACCCTGTGAGTGGTCCATGTGTCCCCTGGATGATGGGAGGGACCTGGACCCTGCACTCAGGGGCTTTGCTTCTTCCCATTCTCTTCTTCATCTCCTTGACCATGGTGGGCTTTGGTTTGGTGTCCTGGGTTTGGTTGGGATGAAGTTAATTTTATTCAATTAGTCAACCAAACACTCAGGATTTAATAGAATAAAAGTCCTGGAATGAGTTTGTTTTTTTGGTTTTGTTTTCTAAAAGAACTTCATGGAGACATTGCTCCAATATCAAAATGTTTTCTCTGGTTATTTTTAATTGATGGAAAATCCACTTCCCCAACCTATAACAAGTGTTTGAACTTCTTGCTATTGGAAAGAAGGGAAAAAATAGTCAAAACACTCCTTAAGATTAAAAAGAAAATAAAAATAATAAAGTCAAAACAATCCCCAGCATTTAAACACAGAATTAATATTGGGAAGACAAGTAGAGCTCCCTTGCCAGGAGAGGATTTTGAGCTTGTTTTACAGCTTTAATGAATGGTTTGAAAACCATCTGAGATTAACCTTTTCCCTTTGCTCCTGTGATAAAATTCTTAAGAGCTGTAACCAGAGAGAGAAAAGTAAATGCAGCCTTCATTTCCCTCTTTGGTTTGCTGAAATTATAGCTCAGAGTATTTGGGTGTTGGCTCCAGGAGGAGGAGGAAAGGAGCTGCCCTCGTTTTGGGTGAGGCAGGATCATCTCCCTTTCTTCTCTCTATTATTCAGGCCACTAAAAGTTAATTATTCCTCTGAAATTAGGCAGTCGCCTCTCGCTTCCTCAGTCGGGAATGGGAAGAGTTAGCCTTGGTAATGCTCAGAATATTTCAGGCTCCTGTCTGAGCTCAGCCCGAGACCCCACAGGCACAGCCCAGACTCAAATTCTCTCTCACCTGGGGCTGCCTCAGTCCTGCCTTTAATGGTCAGGGGGGAAAAGCTCTGGAAATCGCAGGGCTTGCCAGGCTCCCACCCCTCTGAGCTGGGAATGCCATGCAAAACCAGCTCCTGGTTTTCCAGGCCATAAAGTCAGAGAAGGGGGAAGAGTAATGGATCCAGTGAACCAGGTGAGGACCAAACCCCAAAACCAAAACAGAGCTTCCTCCCCATGCTCTTTCTCAATTAACCATCTTTTTAGCAAAACCCAACAGAAAGTGGCCTCAGCACAAAACCAAGCCAAATCAACACAGGTATAGATTGTGAAGGGATGGCCAGACCTCCTCACAGCACCAAATTTGGAGCTACAGTGTTTCCTGGACACTTGGCCAAGGCCACATCCAGACACCACACAGGGAATCCGTGATGTCCACACAACTAACGGGAGCTGCCTGATGTGAGGGAATCCTATTTCCAAACTCCATTTGCAAGTGGTGAGTGAAGCAAGCTCAGCTGCAGAATTCCCTGCCGAGGTGGGCTCCATCCCATCTATGTGGAGCCAATTAAAAATGAAACTGCTGAACTGGGATTCCTCGTTGGAGAGAGGGCACAAGTGGAGGACAAGCGTCCACCTCACCTCACCAGGGTCTGACACTCAGCTGGTCAGAGCTGGATGAAGCATTTTCCACTCTCAGCATGGAAATGACATCCCCTGCCCTTCCCCAAAGGTGTTGATCTTCTTCCCCGCGTCACCCTTTAATTGTCCCTTTTTTTCAGGTTGCAATTAGAATTTTGCCCTGTGAGAGTGGGGAGATTACTGGGGCTGCGTGACCTGTAATTCTTCCTGGGCTGGAGACAGGAAGAAATTCCCTGTGATAATAACGTCTGCACGTCCGGCGGGGAGAGGCAGGGAGGATTCCTGGGAACTTGCAGGCGCCCAGCAGGGACGCCCACGTTTGGGTTAATCCCCCTGCCCGGGGCTGCCTCCAGAGCCGAGACACATCCCATTGGTGCAGGCAGCCTCAAGCTCGATGCATTTCATGCTAAATTAGGCACCTGATGAATTAGGCCAGGTGAATCACCCCATGGAAATGTCGTTTTTGTCCATGAAATAAACCCCCAGCAACCCTGCTGAGCTCAACGTGGAAGACTCCAAAACTGGGGCAAAGTTAATCCCACCCCATTATGGCCAAGAGATCCCATTGCCTTTTAAGTTCAACTAACACTTTGTCATCCCTGAAGCCACTAAAGCAAAGTTGTTATGTCTGAAACACTGCTCTGGTGCCACAGCCCCGATCACCAGACCTATGAGCCCAGAAGGGCAGTGTTGAAACCATCTTCATCCAACTGCTCTGACAGGGAAGGATCAAACAAATACATTGTTTGGAGGTTGCAACAGGCTGGAAAACACCACCATGGGGTGCTCAGTATTATTTGGAGGTTTCTGGAAATCTTTGACATCAATTGTCAGTTGGTCTATAAAATATCTTATGTGATATGCTATGAGGAGATAAAGAAACCAGAGTAAGCCCCAGTGGCACCTGAGCACCACCATGACCCAAACTGCCTACAGAGAATCCAAAGGTCTCTTTACTTCTCCCCAGAGTACTTTTTCACCTATTTTGTAATTTCTTTAAATACCATCTATGGAAAAATTGAGAGACAAAAGATGTCCTTTCGAAGCAGTTTATTGAGGCCACAGTGAGAAGCTGGGAAGTGTGAGCAGTCAACGGGAGCAGCTCCATTCACGCTGTATAAGCTGTCAACATGGACAATTTATGCACCAGAAACTTCCCTTGGCATTTTGGAGGGTTGGAAAAGGAAAGGGGGTGATCTCTTCTAAAAACCAACACGCCTCGAACCAGCCACCCCAGCATGCAGAAGCAAACCAAAGTACTGCGTGTATCATCCATAAGCAAATTCCACGCACAAAAAAAAGCTGATGGCTACAGAGTCACCAGCAGGTGCTTTGAAAATTGCCTTGTTTCAGATTTAAGCATAAATTTTCAGCTCAGGGTTTTCTTGGACCAAAAATAGATAGGATAAAAATAAAGGGAGTCTGCTCTTTGCAGCATCTCCTGGTGAAGTTAAACAGTTAAATTCTCACTCTCTTTTCTGAAATGCTTTGGGAAGAGCTGGAAGAAAAAAGAGGGGTCCTGGAGGGGAAAATATTATTAATTAATTTGCTCGCTATGGGAAAAGACAGGGGGAAACAGCACAACAAACAAACCCTTCAAGCTGTGAAAACCTAAAGTATGAACTCAGAAATCACACTGTGCTGAGCACCTGCAGAAGAAGTTTCTAGAGGGGTCTTTAGGCTTGGGGACTCTGAAAACACAACTCGGGGGAGATAAATCTGGGGTTAATAAATGTGGGAATGGGTTTGGTGACAAATGTCGCTACCAACGGGCAGAGGAATCGCCCTGCATGCTCTCGGCACGGGGCTGGCGCTGTCCGGGGGCTCCGCAGGCCTAGGGGACCACGCAGGGGTCTCTGACAACCCCGAAATTCCCCACCACGCCGTTGTTGCACCCCACGACCTCCGGGCTGCTGGACACAACGACGGGGGGCCCTGCCAGCTGCCGGATCACACAGCCCTGGTTCCCAAAGCTGAGCACCCCTCCGGCCTGGCACGGCCCCATCCTGGCGCCCAGGCCGCCGCTGCCCGCGCTGACCACGGTGCGGGCTGGGTACCCTCCGCTGCGGGAGCTGAACCCCCCGGCCTTGCAGCTGACCCCTCCGGCCTGGCAGAACACCTCCGGGATGCACTGCTTGGCCACGGAGCTGAGGACTCTCTTGGGGTGGATGCCGGCGCTGCGGGAGCTGAAGCCCCCGCTCTGGGAGCTGTGCCTCCCGGCCCGTCGGCCCAGGGAGCCGTAGCCACACGCGGCCCCGTTGGCTGCCAGCATCCCGCAGTCCTCGGGGAGGTTGTAGCCGCTGCTGACCACAGCTGCAACAGAGTCCGCGGGAAGCAGCAGTTAGGGAGCAAAACTGGAAGACTTTCACAAGGCAGGTTGTTTCTTGAGTGACAGAACCAACCAAACCTGATTTCCTCCAGATTTGTCCAATGTGTCTGAGCCCCTGCTCCTTCCAACTCCTCCCCCATGTCCCAGCACATCCCCTCACAGATCCTCCCCTTCCCATGTTCCCTCCTCGGTTGAATACATGTCCCATGGTCAGCAGGACGTCTCCCTGTTGCCTCCAAGAGTAGAAAAGCATCTTGAATTCGACCTTCTCCCCTCACTCCAAAAGCTGATATTTTTAAAAATTCAGAGGTATTTGATATTTCTGGGGCTAAACTTTCCAGGACTGGAAAAGGGAGGCAGAGGGGCCTGAGGCAGCCAGATAATGCCTTCCTAAAACAAGAAATCTTCATGGCTGAAAATGCGCAGTTACTTACACACGCTCACGGGGTTCCCCACGCATATCCTGTGGGGAGAAAAGAGAAATGTGTATTACTCACAATTTCCAGCCACAATCCAGGCCACTTAGTCCCTCTTGGAACACGCCTCACTATCCCTAGGAGAGGAACTGTTTTTGCTGGCCCCCGTGTGGCCTCCATGGCCTCAAGGCATCTCTCCAGGTCTGGTTTCTGTGAGCCTGGGGAGATCCTGGAGCTGTAGAATTCACTTGGGAGCAGGAACTGCCATGGTCTCAGATACACAGGAGGGAGAAGTGTCACCCACCTGCTCTCTTCACCCTCCAGCAGAGTCTTGTAGGTGGCAATCTCGATGTCCAGGGCCAGCTTGACGTTGAGCAGCTCCTGATAGTCCCGCAGCATGCAGGCCAGCTCATCCTTGGCCTTCTGCAATGCATTCTGCAGCTCAACATGCTTCTCCCGGGCATCTTTGAGGGCACAATCACCGCGCTGCTCAACGTCACAAATGGAGGTTTGCAGGCAGGAGACCTGTAAGGGGAGGAGAATAGTGCAGGCATCTGCAAGGCTCCTTATCCTAGTTCTTGGACACTCTGGGTTTGGATAAATCTGCTCTTCCAATTGCAAACAAGGAAAACCCATCAGCATCCCATCTGTCTCCACCTAGTTTTCACTTTCCAACCAAGCCAAGAGCAGATCTTAAGTCTCCTAACGATCAATGCATCACCTTGCCCTGTGTCTGAACTGTCCTACATCTTTGGAAACGTCTCCTACCTGCTTCTTGACGCTCTCCAGCTCACACTGCAGCTTCTGGATCATCCGGGTCAGCTCTGAAATCTCACACTTGTTGCTCTGCAGGTCATCGCAGTATTTCCCTCTCTTATCCTGCAGCTCCTGAAACTGGAACCAAGAAACAGGACAGTTGTCACTTTTGTGACATTGCCAGGCACAGACCCAGGTGGCCTCTTACTCACCCTGGTCTGGTAGAAAGCATCGACTTCTTCTTTGCTCTTCTGGGCTATCTCCTGGTACCAGCACTCGACGTTCTTGATGATGCTCTCCATGTCCAGGTCTCGGTTGTTGTCCATCTTGACGATGACCGAGGTGTCGCAGAGCTGGCGATCGACCTGGGCCCGCTCCTGTGGGTTGGGAAGGGCTTAGTCAGCTCTTTTCACCTCTCAGGCTGCTCAGGGAGGGAAGGGCTGGGACAGGGTGGCTGAGGGATAGATCAAGAAATGTCCCTCGGGATGGCTCAGCAGAAAATCCTGCGGGGGATGAGTTGCCACCTGTGACCTATGTGCTGACCTGCAACAAGTCTGTCCACATCAAGGGAAAGGAATTGGAGTGACTTAACCCTTGGTAACCTCTCATCTCCAGCTGCCTGAGAAATTTAATGACAGGACTGAGCTGGGAGTTGCTTCAGCTCTAATCAGGCAGCTGCAATCTGGAGGAACGAGACGGACGCGTCTTTTCTCCGGGGTAGAGTTAGGACACAGCCAATTCCTACCGGGAGCTGCATCAAGGAAGGGGGAACCACTCTGTCTTCAGCATAATCATGTCAATTTTATATCAACCTTGTGCTTCCACGCTTTTAATTATTCAGGGTTTGGTATGAGATGCATGCCAGTGGGGTTTCAAGCAGGAGAAATTTGGAGCATCTGAAGGATGAGACAGGACCACCAAAGCCCCGGGATAGACCACAGGAACTTACCTCCTCAAACACACATTTCAGCAGCTCCAGCTGCCTCCTTAACAGGTCCACCTTCACCTCCAGCTCTTCCTTGTTCAAGAAGATGCAGTCTGCATCCTGTGAGAGCAGAGACACACACATTCCAGCCCAAACCTGGCTGCAAATGTTGGAGAAAAACAGAGGCAACACCAACAAGACAGAAATGTGTCTCAACAAGATTTCAAGAGCAGAAAGGTGTGAGAGGGTGAGTCAGGATACTCAGTGCCTCCTGAAGGAAAACGAAACCATTCCAACACGACTTACAGGAATGAGTTGATTTATCACTTAAGACACAGCTACAAACCCACAATCCACCAAAGAGTATTTAAACACAATTTTTTAATATTCTTCAAATGATTCCTGCTTTTCTGATGTCCAAGAATAAAGGATGTGGAGAGACAGCCAGAAATAACCTGGTGATCCGGTGTGACCTGTCCTGCTCTGTCCCCCTCCCACACTTCAGGAATGTTTTTGAGGCAACAAAACTGGTGCTGTAGTGCTGATGATTTAAACTTTGAGGAGACATTATTTTTACTTTCTACTTGCCTCTTTTCCCAACCCTGTGCCTCTTTCTAAGTCTCCCTTCAGCTCATCATAATGCTTTTGTGGGTTTTTGTTAATAATTCAGTATTTCAGCCAAGTTTTGCCGCAAATAAACCTACTACAAGTATAACAATTCATGTAGTTTGAGCTTCTCACCTTTTTGAGTGCCACAAACTCATTCTCCACTGTTGTGCGCCTGTTGATTTCCTCTTCATACCTGTTGGAAAAGGAGGAGAAAAGGGCTGAGGACAGAAGAATGCTCAGACACTCAGACATCAACCATCAGGTATAAACAACAATAACCTCAGGTATAAATGACAATAACCACCAGGTATAAATGACAACTCTCTCTTGCACAGGGACTGCCACCAGGCACTGCCAGATCAGTGTCTGGAGACCGACATTAAACTATCCCAAGATCAGAAGCTTCTCCATGAGCAACAACAACATTACCAATGCAAAGTGTTCACCAGTGAGACAGAAGAATGTGGCACTCCCAGAGGGGACATGCCACAAGTCTGGGAGAAGTTACCCAAGATGAACCAGAAAAGCAAAATTCCACCAGCTAGATGAGCCCAGAAGGTCCTTACTTGCACTTGAACTCCTCCACCAGCTGGCTCGTGGCACATTCTTCGCTGCCCAGTTTCTGCTTTTCACACAGCAAACAGTCCAAGCGCTTCCGCAGGTCACAGATGTAATTCTCAAAGTACAGTTCCAGGTTTTTCCCTTTTTTTGGCAGCACGTATTGCTGCAGAAGGCCCCACTTGGTCTCCAGCACTTTGTTCTGCTGTTCCAGGAATCGGACCTGAAGGCAGAAAATAGCAATTCTTCAAGAAAAGAGGTGAAGGCAGGGACTCAGTACCTGTTTGATGCTCTGCTCTTAACCACAGGTGCAGGAATGGGATTTTCAGGAAGTGGGAGATGATATGGCACCATGATCTGGAAGTTATCTGCCCTTATTTAGAAATCTTTGTGTCACATGTCTGAATTATTTTGAAATTTAGAATTCACACATCTAAATTATTTAGAAATCTAAATGTCATGTCTACATTATTTAGAAATCCAGGAGCCCAGTGTCTGAATCTGCCTTTTCTAGCAATTATTAGGAACAAAACTTCTCCAGGTGATGCCTCTGATATATTTTAGGATAAAATTGAGTCCCCAGATGGTAAAACTGCTTTGTCTCTGCTTTTTCTACAAAGGGATCCTTGGGTCACAGATCAGATTTGATCTCTGACCTTTGCATGTCTGGATCAAGATTAACCTCCTTTGCCTTCAGGAATATTTTTGGTACTGTCACTATATTTAAAATCAAAGAGAGGAGGGAATTATTGGAATTAGTTAACACAGGACAGAAAGATGAACCTGTCAGGGCTGTAACTTCCACCTGAGCTGCAGCGAGAAATCCAATTTGAACTGAGATTGTCCAAGAGGAGACACCTGCAAGAAAGTCCAGTGCAACCATGGCTGTGATTCAAAGGCCGTGGAATGGCAGGAGAGGGACATGGCTGAAATAAGCCCCATTGAAAAGATCTCAGTCTGGACCAACATGCTCTTAAAATTATTGTTCGTTATTAAAATTACTTTAATTATCTTAAAATTCTCTGTGGGAAGCTGGACTCCTGCTTGGACCCAGCTCAGAGATTCATGGCAGAGCTGGACTGGGGCTTTGGAGAAGGTCAGTGGGCTCGTGGCATGAGATGGGTTTGGGAGGGGGTTGGTCAGGTTTTGTTTTCCTCAAGGCAGAGCAATTCTGGAGCAGGTCTGGACTCACCTTGTCGATGAAACAGGCGAACTGTGTGTTGAGGGTCTTGATCTGCTCCTTCTCCTGGCAGCGTATCTCGTGTTCCAGCGGGTCCACCCCGACGCAGAGGGGCTTCAGCAGCCGCTCGTCGATGCAGATCCCTTGGATGCCGTCGGCCTTGCGCTCGGGGTACCCCCGCACGATGCTGTACCCCCGGGGGCCGCACAGCCCAATCCTTCCTCCGCTGACGTTCCCGTAGCCCACACCTCCGAAGCCCATCTCCCCGAAGCAGCCGGTGGGGCAGCCCCCGTTCACGTAGGAGATTCTTCTGCTGCCGCCCAGGTTGCAGACGCTCCTGCTGCTGTAGGCCCCAGCCCCGCACCGCGCGGGCTGGCTGGCGGACGCGGCGTAGCTGCGACCGCAGATCTCCGAGGCTGAGCTGAAGCCTCTTCGTCCCAGGACAGATCTCACCGTCGGCGCCTGCCTGCTCATCGTGGCTTATTTGAAGGTGGAATAGCAAAGTTATGGGGCTGCTCTGGCGCGGGAGAGGAGCAGGGATGCCACTGGAGCGACGTGGGGATGCTGTCCCTTATATATATTTTGGGAAGCTGGCCTTGATAGGATCAGGACGTTAATTTAAACACTTAAGGGTTTGGTTTGCCTGGCAGCAATAAATGCTCCTCAAAATGCAAACCAGCCCAGCAAATAGTAACTACTGAGGAAATAAAAAGGAATCTAAAAGTGCTCTGTTTGCAAGTTGCCTTCGAATACATTACGGTTTGAAGTGCTCCCCTAACTTAGTGCTAATTATAGTTTAGAAACATTTTTGAACGAACTCTTTGTGGTTTGTTTGCAGTGTGTCGTTTGGGGTTTTGTGTCTCATAAGGCTGTGTGTGTGATGGGATGTTTTGCAGACTTGCACTTCGTGGGGGTAATTTCACAATTTTGGGCGCAGAAAAGTAACTCAAAGGAAAAATAAAAGAAGAAAGTCAACCATAGAACAACAAACTTCCAGTGTGGAAGTTGTGTCATGATGGATCATTTCTGTATCTGAAACCAGTAAATTCACTGAGTTTAAGGTCTGGATTTATATGCAAAGACTCAAAATGTGACCCAGATACATGCACAGAATCACGGAATTCTGGAAATGTGGAGGATCCTGGGAATGTCCAGCATTTCAAGATGACCTTCCCTGAAGCACCAGTGAAGCAGATCAGGTTTCATCCAGGATCTGTGACAAATTTCGGTTTGCTGACAGATTTATGTTCTGTGCCATCAGTGTCAGTTATTTCTAGATTTATGCTGCAAGTTCTTATTTGTGACAGTTAATTCTTTGGCTTTCACTATTCTGGAGCTTCTCCCAAGGCTGGGTGTGAAAGCCCTTTCAGATTCATCTCCTGGAAGTCTCTATAGGGAGCAAAAAAGGAACAATAGTCTGTTCCAGCTTGGTGAGATCCACCCCATTCACCAAGTGATGGCTGAATTTGGGTGACTTTGCCAGACATGTCCTTGACACTCCCGGGGGAGACAGCTCCAGGGAAGGAGTCCCCGGGGCCCTGCTCAGGGGAACGGAGGTAATTTGCTCTCCGCAGGGGCTGGGCTTTCTGCACCAACAAAGCCTTAATGAGTGGATTAGGATGCACACCAGGGAAGGCTCTGACTCACCAGGGAGATGAATCCTTCTCTCTCCTAATCACCAGCCCAAGGAGGCGAGGCAGGAAACCTCTCCAGACCTTCTCCAAACTGGCTGTTGGAAAGTCAAAACAAAAGGGTTCTTTCAGATCTTTGCAGACAAGGTGTTTGGGAGGAAAAAGGACATTATAGTGCAAACAACTGAATGCCCTCGGTCCTGCCTTCCAAAGGGAGCAGTGCTTGGAGGAAGCTCTGCATTATACAATGGGATGGCAGCTGGAGACACCCAGGTTCTGTGTTCCCTCATCCTCATTAACCCTCTCCAAAAACATTTTCCAAGAGTGAAGATCATAAAAATTATGCCAAACCTCCTCCAAACACGCAACTTTCTAATACCAAGTGGTTGAAAAGAAGATGCACATGGAAGCTGCGAGACGTGACTGCAGCCCCAGGATCCCCACAGCCATTAATTGAACCTGTAATTGCAACTTCTGTGAGTTTGAGGGGCTGGTGGTATAAATTAGCTGTGTAAACTGCTACTTTTGCCATATCCAAAAGGGATAATTCCAGATATTTACAACTTTCAGATTACACCTTTGTTTATAGTAGTTCAGGCTTGCGGTGCAAACTGGGCTGCCAGCACAATCGGAAATATCAGATTAAACAAACATGAGAGGCTTCAAGATGCAGTTTGGAACTTCTCCGGTCCTTGAAGTTCTAAACAGATTTATCAGAAGCAAAGCACAGGTTTGACCCCAAAGAAGAGCAGTTGTTCGTAACCCTGTGGAGGAAACCAGGCTCATCAGTCAGGCTGAAGATGTGTCCCTCTCTGCCCCCCATTATCCCAGCTGGATGTGTGGGACACACCTGGAATGCAGCATAGGCTGCAATTAAACATCTGTGGAACAGCTGAGCTGCAGCAGCCTCGAACTCACCAGAGCCACTGGGTTCCTGAGAGAGAAGAGATTTTGGGTAAAGTCACTCAGCATTGGATAAAATTTGTGAGTTAGCCAAATTCCTGTTGTTTCTTCTGGATCCCAGTGGGAAGGCAGCTTCATGTAATGTCTTTCCAAGGAATAATAAGGCGTGTGTAAGACCTCAAGAATCACCGATTTGTTTTTGTGGATATGGACGTGGGAAAGGGGAGAGCACTCTGAGGAAAAACTTGCAGCTTTTTGACTCAAAAAAAAAAAAAAAAAAAGAAGAGGGAAGGAGTAAGGAAACCAAAAAGGAAAATATTTTGATGAGGGGTTGGATGAGTAATTTTGACAACTTGCAATCACTCCCTTTGTCAGCATTTCACTCCCTGAATGCACTGCCAAAAAGGGAATTCATTAGAGGAAAACTGGAGTTCAGTAATTTGTTTGTTGCCTCTGGAGATTATTCCGGACGAGCTCTCAGAAGATGTTTTATGCGATAGTCTCAAAGGGCTCTGTAATTATCCTCAGCCATCAAGAGCTCCTCACAGTCAGGTTGGACAATGGCAGGAACCTGCCTGTGCCAGCACCATTGGATCCACGTAAGATTAGATCGGATTTTTACACAGTTTCTTGGACTGTGCAGACTCTTGTCCAAGTCATTCATGACATGTTGGACGATTGATTTGGTTAGTGCTGTCTCTTGTATCCTAAAGCCAAAGTTATCCAAGGTTATTCAGTCTGGTCACGTGTTTTTGCCTCTCATTAACCTCCCCCTACTCCATTGTGAGAAGTCAAAGCTGGGATTTTCAAGGGATATTCTTCATAAAATTCATGAAATACTGGGCCTGAGTGCACTTTCCTCCTTCCTTCAGCCATCAGACTGGCCACGGATTCTAATTTCCTCTTTGAGACTCCCTCTCTGGCTGTTGGAAAGAGATCTGGCATCTCCAGACGGTGATTCATCACCTCCCGAAATAGGCAGTGGAGGCAGGTGGGAGGAATCTCCCTCTGCAGCTCCTTCCCTCTGTTCTCTCTGGAGACCAGAGGCCGTCTAGACAACCAGACACCGGCCCCGGCGCCTGCTTGGGGAGGTTGAGGGAGGTGAAATGAGTCCCACCCGTTGGGCACTAAATTTCTTCAGCACCTTTGAAGTCCTAATGAGAGCCCCAACATGCCATACTCCGGGATCCGCTCAGCTCCCGATCCTGCGATCGGAGCCATCACAACTGAGGCTCCCAACAAAGCAAAGGCTGAGTTTGATCTTCCTCCTGTTGCTTTCTTCCTCCTGCAGTGGAAATGGATGGGAATGCTGGATGTATGGGAATCCTGGATCAGGATGGCATCCCACTGCCTGGAAGTGCAAAGGGATTAGAAAACGTAAAAAAAGTACCTCAGTTGTTAAAAGGTTACAGAAATGTCCCTGTAAATCCACAAGATTGGTGATCCCTTCCAGCTGAAGCTGTTTTCCAGTTGAAGAGATTGCTTGAGCCATCCCAAGGAATCAACTGCCTTTGGAAAGTGGGAAGCATATTCAGCCAGAAGGAAAAAAGCTCTTCCTTTTTTTCTGCCAAAATTCCAGTGCCCAAATAAAGGATTGGATGGGATTGGATTGGATGGGATTGGATTGGATTGGATTGGATTGGATTGGATTGGATTGGATGGGATTGGATTGGATTGGATTGGATTGGATTGGATTGGATTGGATTGGATGGGATTGGATTGGATTGGATTGGATTGGATTGGATTGGATTGGATTGGATTGGATTGGATTGGATTGGATTGGATTGGAGTGGCTTTGGGAGGCCCTGCAGAATGTCTGATGTTCAGAGAAGCCAGGCTGAAGTTCAGCACTTGCTAAATTAACTTATCACATCTTGAAATGGTGATAGGGGAGTTTGGAGGCAAGAAAACAACCCTAATTCCATGTCCTGATTTATTCTCCTCTTGCATAAAATGTGAGGGGATGGTCTGTTTCCAATGGGAAACCTTTGGAGATCAAAGCCCTCCTAATGAATATTTATACCTCTTTGATTGCTCTTTTCTTGTCAAATCTTTCTTGTGGTTTCCTTCATTAAAGATTGAGCCTGATTTATTTTGTGCTTCTCATATTTGATTGGGAAATAACTTCTTATCACATGACAGTGTGGGGGGCAAGGAAGCTCTTCCAGTTCTGAATCCTGGTAATTTTGGCAAGGAATTTCGCCTTTGGTAGAATGTATCTGCCCAACCCGAGGTTCATTTCTTTGTTGTGCTCTTTCATCAGTTTAATCATAAAACACTTCAGTCCTTTTTATATTGTTGATTATATGTTGATTTATGTTACTCATTTCTGGTTTCTTTTTAAATCTCCTCAAATGTTCAATGAAACAAAAAGATCTCCCTTTGATCTTTTTGAAAGCCTGAATCGTACTCATAGGACCTGGAAAATGACGTTGAAAAACCAACCAAGCACATTACAGGGTTTTTTCCCCATAACATCCTCTTCCAGCAGATTTTGAAGACATTTAAAAAAAGGTGTTTTGTCATCACACATCTGGCAGAGAGAACATAAAAATACAAACACTAAGATGATTTCATTCTGAATTTTTAAACACACATTGAATTCAGGTAGGAGACAAATTTGGTGCAAATCATCTTAAAAGAGCTTAAACTTACACCAGCCAAAGACTGGATCTACATCATTGGATCCTCATTGTCTCACCCCTGGAAGTCTCCAAGGCCAGGCTGGAAGGGGCTTGGAGCCCCTTCCTGATCTAGTGGAAGTTTTCCCTCCCCATGACAGGGTGTGGAACTGGATGGGCTTTAATATTCCCCCCATCCCAAATCATTCCATGATTCCATGACTCTCTCCAGACAGCTGTATTTAATTAAGACTTCTAATCATTAGATATGTCTTGTGCAGTTAAGGAATGAGCATTTCTGTACTTTTGGTAAACACCTAAAAGCAAATGGTAACGTGTTGGTTCTCCATTAATTTTACTGGAAAAGGAGCAAAAGGTTTAAAGCCATTGAGCCATCCCAGAAGTGAGATGGTGTAATTTATAGGTATCCAAGGAGCACAAGTGGAGTAATTAATCTTTGCTGACTCTAGCAGGTGGAATTCTGAATTAAGATTTCCTTTGTGGCTTCCCTGCCTGCACACAGATTACTGACCATTCCCAGGACATCACTAAAGTCCTTCCTTCCTCTCTGTGACCCTGTGTGTCCCACCACAAAACTCCAGTCACTCTCCTAAAGCTACATCAGACAGACTTTGATGAGGTCCTTTCCAGAAACACTTCCCAGAACACCTTAGGGAAAAGATTCTGGATTAAATCTCACAGTTTGGCACAGAGATAGCAAAGGTTTAATCGGGAAAAACAAAAGAGCCTGAGGGGAAACAGGAATTGAGTGATAAGAGGATAAGTGCCCCAACACAACCAACAACCCTTTAAAGAAAGAGCAGAAATCAAAAGGATTTGGGGGTTTTCAATGTTCCAAGTGTCCCTTTGTGATGTGATCCCAGTGGTGGAGCTCCTCTGATGTGGTTTCCTGAAGCTCCAGTGCTCTCACACCCAATCTGCCTCTGCCTCTTGTTGAGGTGGAGTTGAGGTTATTTTTAGCCCTGAAAGTGAAGCACGACTTTCATTTTTCAGCTTTAGCCCTTAAATGACGCTTGTCCCAACCCTCACAGAAGAAGTTCAGATCTGGCTGTTCCTGGGATAAGGAGGTCCAGTTAAAATCCTCACCCCTGGCCCACATATCCCTCATGGCTGAGTGGAGCTTCCCATGCCCTTGACAGCCCTGCAGCTCTTCCCACACCTCTCAAGTGCCCCAGTGCCTGGAAAGGCTGAGCCCCTGCTCCAGCCCTAAGCGCCTCTCTCCTGAGGAGGCAGCCAGGAGCACCAGGGATAAATTTCCTGACTAGGGAGCCAGCCACGCTCCTGGAGGTGAATCCTCCATGAGAGGCACAAATGTTGTGGGGTCGGGATGCAGAACTGCAGGAGGACTTGAATCTTCTGGGCTGTCCAGACACACATCCCTGGCCAGTCCCAGAGCCTATGGGAATCACTGTTGTGGGAAAACATGACAGGAGTTCCTCATGAGGAGGGTGCAGCCTCCCTTCTTCTCCTCTTCCTTCTCCTACCCCTCCAAGCTAGAGGGAGATGGCTTAATTTTGTAAGGAAAATTGAAAACCTTGATCTTGCTTACATATTCCCACAGGGCTCCCGAAGCACATCCTGGAAGAGAAGGAGGTCACAAGGTTATCCCTGATGGATTGAGCATTTCTAGCACTTTCCACCCTCCTGGACTCTGTGCAGGAGCCCCAAAGACTGAGCGCTGCCCATACACAGCTGTGGTGGAACCCACCTGCTCTCCTCACCCTCCAGAGTCTTGTAGGTTGTGATCTCAATATCCAGGACCATTCCACGGCTCCTGGGAATCCTGCAGCATCCATGCCAGCTCATCCTTGGCCTTAAAACGCTCATATTGCAGCTCATCGTGCCTCCCCCAGGCGTCTCTGAGGGCACAGCCCCCTCGCTGCTCAGTGTCACCAAACTGTGTTTGCAGAGACAAGACCTGCTGGGGGGACGTGAGACATCCTGCCTCTCCCTATCTTCTTTCTCATCATTCCCATCTCTAAAAGAGAAAATTCCACCTATTTTGAGAGTCCTAAACTCAGGAGTATTGAGGCTTTTTTTTAGGAAAACCAAACACTTCCAAAATCAATAATCAATTATAAAATACTCCAGGAAGTCTGAACATGTCCCTGTGCTGCCAGACTGAGTTTGAGTTTTGTTTGGAGGATACCAGTACTCTGCCCTAACTGGAACTAATAATTAAGGTTTCCCATTCCTTCCCGTTATAAACTATATAATGAATTAGATGGTCTGGAAATTATACCAGTTTCTACAGGTGCTGAATTACTGGTGAGTCATAATTCTACCTCTTCATTGGATGCTTTGAACCCATGTCAGAAGCCAGAATTCCTGCTGAAGCAATTCCAGCAATTTTCTGAGAGCTGTAGCTAATCCCATTATCTAATTTGGTGCAATTAGTTTTTTGCAATAATCAAAAGGATCCAACAGAAAATAGGCTGGGAGATAATCCTTGTTCCCTGCTTAGCACTGGGAAGAGCTTCCCTAGACTGATGGAGCCAGTGTGAGGCAACTCTCTTTGATAAAGATGAAAGAAATTGTGGCATCGTGGAATGATTTGGGTGGGAAGAGGCAGTAAAGCTCATCCAGTGCCACCCCTGCCATGGGCAGGGACACCTCCCACAGTCCCAGGCTGCTCCAAGCCCCATCCAACTTGGCCTTGGACACTTCCAGGGGTGGGGCAGCCACAGCTTCTCTGGGAAATCCATTCCAGGGCATCATCACCCTCACAGGGAAGAATTTCTTCCTCCAATCTAATCTAAATCTACCCTCCTCTGGTTTAAAACTATCACCTCTTGTTCTATTGCCACAGGCTCTGCTAAAAAATTTGTCCCTATTTTTTTATAGATGCCACAAAGGTGTAGAAAACACAACTCGGAATGTGACACATAGGATCCAAGGAGTAAATCCTATCCATCCAGCTTGTTCCTTCACGTTTTCCAGGTCACATTGCCTCCTCTGGATCACAAAACTCGGCTCTTCCATCTCTCGTTGGTGGAACTTCAGCTTCTTGACCTGCCTCCACTTTTCTTCCTCAAGCTCTTGGAACTGTTAGTAAGGAAGGAGAGAGTTGGGAGTTGATACTTTTGGTTTATGTAGGAGCCTTGAGTCTCTTTCCAGAGTGAATTAAACTCGGTTTAGAAAAAAAGATTTGTGGATTCTGAGACTGCCAGTGCAAATGGACTTCCTTCCACTGGTCAACTCACCTGCAGCTCCCCATTCCCAGCACATCCCACCACCTCTGTTCTCCCAGCTCTGAGAATCACAGAGTTTATCAGAATGGAAAATTAGGTTAAGAAATCACTTACTAAAGACAGGAACCAAACTCCACCACTTTTGCACTCTAATTTCTGACAGTGAGAGACTTACGAAGCTGTCCCCAGACTTACCCTGGCTCTGTACCATGCTTCTAACTGGGATTTGCTTTTCCAAGCTATATCCTCTCACCAGTGCTCCATGCCCCTTAGGATGCCCCCCATGTCCAGGGCTTGGCTGTTGTCCATTTTCACAATGACAGAAGCATCTCAGGGACTTCTCCCCAGCTCAGCCCTTTCCTAGAAGCTGTGGTAAGCCGCCATAGGTCACCAGCACATCCCTGTCCCTGGATTTCTCATCTCACATCCCAGTGGAAGTAACATCACCATGGAGAGTCTGACATGAGCCACAGCCCAGGAGTTGAAGCTGGGTTTGTGGGTTTTTTTCAGATCTCAAAATCTTGCTGATCTGGGATTCCCGAAGTCTGACTGGTTAATTTGGCCCAAATTCATATGGACAAGGAGTGGATGGGAGGAAGAGCTGCCACGAGGAACATTGGAACAGGAGCATCCCTACCTGAGCAGAATCACCTCTCAGGATCTCAATCTCCTGCTTTAGGGTTTCCACCTTTGCTTCCAGCTCTGCCTTGGTCAGATGGACACATTCCACATCCTAAAAGACTTTGAGACATTTAGAAGTCAAAATTATGCCTACACAAGGATCTAAGGCAATTCCATTATAGTTTTGGAGTAAGAAATTTTGTTTGAGAAACTCAGTTATCTCCTGACCAGCAACAGCTAAGAGGTTCCCAAGCATATATCCAGTATTGAAGTTCTTTCTGGAAAACCATCATAATTTGGGCACAAGAAGAAACCACCAGTTTAGAATGAAGTATTCTCTCGGTGGTGTGTTTTTCCACACCCCACACCTGTCTAAGAACTTCTAAGATTCTCTAGACCTACCCCTTGCCTTGCAAGGAGTGGATCAGAGGAAACCCCTTGGATCTCTGCCCTCAAGCCTTCCATTCATCCCAATTCCTAACCTTCTTCAGCAACAATGAGTCACTCTGAGCAGTGCTGAGTCTGTTCATTTCCTGCTCATGTCTGGTGGAGATCAGTGAAGGAGTCATTCCAAGACTGGAGACCTTGTTTGAATGGATATTTAGGGGACAGGATGCTTTGGATCTCATCCTTCTGCATGTCAGCCTTTTGCATCTCAGCCTTTTGGATCTCATCTTTTGGATCTCATCCTTTTGGATCCCAAATTTTTGCACATCATCCTTATGGATCTCAGCTCCTTAAGTCTTGGCCTTTTGAACTGCAGCCTTCATTATCTCAGTTATTTGGAAGTCTATTGATATGGCCCAAGCCAATGGTCCCATGAGTGCAGCTGTTGGAGCTCCTGCCCCGAGGGTGGTTTCTCCTCACTCACTCCTGAACTCCTGCACGAGCTTCTCGGAGTGGTTCAACTCGGGCTCCACTTGGTCCTGTTCCCACCAGAGTAAGTCCAGCCACTGCCAACAGCCACGGGCAAAGCTACTCAAGACACTCCTGTTGCCCCTCTGGGCTGGCAGCACCTGCTTCGGCAGGACATCCCATTCTGCAGCCAACTCACTCCCTGTTCTGCTGCTCCAGGAGGTGCACCTGCGCTCAGAGAGCAAAGCCACCTGTTCAGGGCATGTTGGGATGACTCCTGTTGGGACCACAGGAGTGTGAGGGGCACAAGGAATCTCTTCTTCTCGGTCAGCACTCCCTGGGCTCACTGAGCGGGATGAGAGGACAAAGGAGGTCAATGCGACCTTCCGAAGCCTGCAACCAAGTAGGAAGTGTCCCTGCCATGGAAAGGGCTTGGAACTGGGTGATCCTTGAAGTCCATCCCAACCCAAGCCACACACATGGTGAGATTGTTGGGGTGTCCTGCATGGCCAGGAGTTGGACTCGATGATCCTGGTGGATCCTTTCCAACTTAGCATATCCTGTGATTCCATGTTTCCACGAATCCGTGAATCCTAGACCAAAGTGATCTTGCTGCTCTTCCCTTCTCCAAGGAAGCCCTCAACAGCACAGCCTTTGTGGCAGCTACAAAAAGACCAAACATTTAAATAAACCTGCATCGATGGGCTGAGAGTGGAAGTGCCCATTCATGGATAGGAGACCATGGAAAAAAGTCTGGCTGCAGAAAGAAGCCAACAGTGCCAAATCCCCATCGGACACTTTAGAGGAACAGCTCCCTCCCATTATTAATAATAGAACCAGATGCAGTTCACTGAAGTATTTAAGAACATAAATTGGATTAAAAAAACGTAACAGGCTCGACCTGCCCTCATGGCACTGGGGTTGCACACACCAAAACCAGCTCAAGGCTTATGAACTGCAACAGAGGAGAAACCAAAGTCTTCCCTCAGATCTCATTTTGTCAATCAAAGAGGCAAATTGGCTGCTCCTTCTCCTGCTTTTGGATCCTCTGGATTTCAGGGTTGACTTTCACATCCAGCAGCTGCAAGAGGTCCCTGTTGACCTGCATCAGGTGAGCACCTTCACATCCGCAGCCCAACCCACTGGTGCCCCAGCACCCCTGACCTCTCCAGAGCCCAAAACAAACCCATTTCCATCTCTTTGTGTTTCAGAGGCTCTGGCCATGGCTCCAGGCTCCATAGCCTATCCTAAACAATGCCAGGAGGGGGAAGAGCTGCTTCGGCTGAGGGTCAACCCACTGGATGCAGAGGATGGTGGGAAGAATCTTCTCCCATACGGAGCTCACCCCGCTGGCAGCTACTGGCTCATGCTGGAAGACACGATGGAGGAGAGGACACAACCCAGAAGGACCCCTCTGGTCTGACACCTCCACGCTCCATCTTTATACACTTCTCAGGAGTGGGGCCTGATTGATGAAAAGAAATAATTTGGGTTTTTCCTGGGGTTTGCCATGCCTGGCAGAAATTGGCAGGTTTAAACATGCAAAACAAATGAATATTTATGAAATGAAATAATTTGGGTTTTTCCTGGGGTTTGCCATGCCTGGCAGAAATTGGGAGGTTTAAACATGCAAGACAAGTGAACATTTATGAAATCCAATGGAATTACTCTGGATGTAAAGTGTGCAGTCAGCTCTGATTTTTCTCTTGGGTTAGTTTGTCCTCCTTCCTTACAGTGATTACAGCTTAAGAAATGGCCTCGAGAGTGTTTCTTTCTTCCAAGGACAGTTTCTTCTGCCATGGAGACAAGGTGAAAGATCTCAGGTGTTAAGGCTCTAGGGAGACCTTAGAGTCACTTCCAGGGCCTAAAGGAGCTCCAAGAGAGCTGGGGAGGGACTGGGGACAAGGGGTGGAGGGACAGGACACAGGGAATGGCTTCCCAGTGCCAGAGGGCAGGGCTGGATGGGATATTGGGAATTGGGAATTGTTCCCTGGGAGGGTGGGCAGGGCCTGGAATGGATTTCTCAGAGGAGCTGTGGCTGCCCCTGGATCCCTGGCAGTGTCTCAGGCCAGGTTGGACAGGGCTTGGAGCAGCCTGGAAGCAAAGGTGTCCCTGCCCATGACAGAAGTGGAACTGGACAAGTTTTGAGTTCCCTTCCAACCCAATCCGTGATTCTGTGATTCTTGTTAAGTCTTTGGCTTTGATTGTGTAGAACACATGGAAAATGAAACTCACATGGAGAAGACAATAAAGAGCTTCGAAACCAAGAGACTCTGCCCCAAGGCTGTTAATTGGCTGGCTAATCATTTAATTGAGAGAGGCTGTAAGTTGGCTGTGGTGGGCAGAGCATAAAGGAACCAGCAACCTGTATCCTGCAGAATTCCTTATTAATCCATCTGCTACTCTCTGTCACTATCCTTTATATCGGAGCTTGTAATTAAAACCCTCAGGATAGCTCAAGGCAAATAAAAAAAGATTTATTAGAGTGTCTTGACAGATGGAGAAGGCTGAGAAGTTTCACAGAGTTGCTGAGAGCCTGAGAGGTGGAGCCAAGATTCCATCTTTCTGCTCATGGCTTTCTGCCAAAGTCTATTTCAAACCAAAAAATGGTGAAGGTTTCATTTCAGATCACTCAGAAGAAATAATTTTCCTCTGCTACTTCACCAGATTATTCCTGAACTTTTTCAATAGGCCCAAACCTCAGTCAGTGTTTTTGTGGCCATTAAACATTTAAAAGTTTCAAATCACCAAGAAATGGAATAATATTTCCCCTGCTCATTTCTCTCCTTGGTTTATCAGGGATTTTTTCATTTTTCCTTTTTTTTTTTTTTTCCAGTTCCTGGGCTCCACAAAGGGATTTCACCACCTTTCACAGGAAAGCTGATGAAAACCAAATCTGGTTACCAGAAACCTTGCTGTAACTCTGTCTCCAAGAGCAGCTGATGCCAAAGGTTTCCTGTACCTCATTATTTGCAAATGTTCTGCTCTGGAATACTTTGCCCTCGGCCCAGCAAGGGAGATAATTGATAGGATGAGGCAGCTGGAAAGACAAGCAGCTTAATTAGGGGTTCTTGACAGTGCTATCATTTACACCCACACAGGGGAGCGATTGAAGTCCTGAATGTTTCATTTAAACACAGGCAGCGTCCGTGGCATTCCCAGCTGGAAGAGCAGGATTGGAGCCCAGGGGAGGACACTTGGCCTGGAGCTGCTCTGACTCAGCTTCATTTTGTGCCTCTAGTTTGTCTTTCCTTGGGCTCTGCTGAATCCCCCTCCTGGTTCTCCTGAGGTACCCCGAGGGCCCTGAGCAGGGTTCTCACAGCACCTGCCTTGAGAATTTGGGGCTTTTCAAGAAGAGTTCACAAAGCGTCTTTATTTTCTTGCTGTGGCCAGAGCCAATAGGGTCATGGCTGCATCCAGGTTGTCCTCCCAGAACAAATTTCAAAAGGTAAGGGATGGTTTCATTGAGTTTTCTTCCAGTTTTCTAAGCCAAACTTCTTAATTTGGGTTTTCACAATCCTGGATGTCACAAAAGGTTCGTCAGATCAGCCTCTCTTCTGGCTTCCAGCCCACTTGACCCCTGACAACCCTGAGTCCCCAAAAGGTACCTGAGACCACCTGATGCCACCCTTGGGCTGTAGCTTACTTGTACACTCACATCAGCTCTGCCTCCCTCTCCCAGTTCCACCCCATCCCACACAAATTGCTGCAGGAGACAAAATATTTATGCCTCATTTGACAGCGAAAGGTCCCCAAATTTAGAGCACACCAGGTCTCCTCCACTTCTCCCACCCAGCTGGTGGAACTTGGTGTATCTGTGTCAGAGCAGTCACCTTTCTGCAGCTCCCTCCCAGGACAGGGAGGATTGGATGTGGCACCAGGGTAATCACAGCTCACTAATGCTCTTCTAATCACCAGGAATTTTGGAAAGAGTCCCAGCAATAAGCCCCACAATTTTCATGCTGCTACAGTACAGCCATGTGTAGTTTCATGGCTTTTTGCCAAATTAAATCAGGAGGGAACATCTTGTTCTCATCACATCTGCATGGCAAAGATGTAAAAAACTCCACCAGTCAGACAGGGAGAACTGGGGCAAAGACCAGCTCCACACCAGTACAGCACAAACCTTTTCCTCCCACTAGATGGTGGTGTCTAGTGCATTTGGGCCCTCAGTTGGGTTCCTGGGGGTGCCAGGAGCATCCTGGAGAATCCTGGAGCATCGAAAGGACAGCTGTGAGGATGGGGAAGGGTCTGCCGGGGCCACACAAGGAGCAGCTGAGGGTTGGTTTGTCCAGCTGGAGAAGAGGAAGCTTGAGGGGAGACTTGTTGAGCTTCGTCCCGAGGGGCAGCTCCCATCTCTGCTCTGGGGAGCAGGGACAGGACCCAGGGAACAGCTGGAGCTGTGCCAGGGGAGGGTCAGGCTGGAGATCAGGGAAAGGTTCTTCCCCAGAGGGTGCTGGGCACTGAACGGGCTCCCCATGGAATGGGCACGGCCCCAAGGCTGCCAGAGCTCCAGGAGTGTTTGAACAACGCTCTCAGCAGGTGGGATTTTGTTATTAATGGTATTTTTGGGGTGTCTATGCAAGGCCAGGAGTTGGACTCAATGATTCTTGTGGGTCCCTTCTTGCTCAGGATATTCCATAGTTCCATGATTCCATGGAATGAGCCAGTTCCCACCTGGAAGCACTCAGGAACCTCTCAGGGTGCCGCAAGCAAGAGATTGTTACAGCAGTGGGAGGTGATATTTAGGACAGCCCTTGGACAACAAGGTCCTCAGTCCATGGAAGCTGACGTTCCCCGTGGACTCGTGCTCCGAGGCTGACTCAGCCTGGGATGTGTAAAACACATGTGAACCTCTGGCATACAACCAACACTGAGACAGAGTCAACATCAGCTCCGAGGAGAAGTGACCTTCCGCCAGCTCCTCCCCTCTCCTGTCTTCCCCTCATTCCTGAGGTCCTGCTCATCCGCCAGCACTCCCGGAGGCTCCCACCCTGGCTGGGCACAGGGTGTCAGCAAACTCCTTCTCTCAGCACTCACAGCCTGGTGGTGATGGAAAACACGTCCCAAGACATCAGCCGAGGGCCCAGTCCTTTGATCTTCTGCTTCTCATGGCTTCAGCTCAGCCCCTGAATGCCAATACTCTAAATGTCTGCAGCCTTATGGAGCCAATCTTGTGACATTTTCCATCAAAAAATTTGTGGGCGATCTCGAATTGACATTTGAAACAGAGGTTGGACATGGATGATCCTTGTGGGTCCCACCTAGCTCAGGATATTCAATGATCTTAGGGATGAACCAATGAGGAGGCAGCAGTGGACATGGCCATGGAAACATCAACACTGCACCTTTTTTTAATGTTTTCCACATATTTTTTCAATGTTCTTTGGTGCTGGAAAGGAAATAATCCACTTGATCACCCCAGTTCAAATCTAAATGGTTCACAGAACTCAGTCTCAGCCTTCGTCGTAAATTTCTGTGGTCCAAACACCTGAATGGTGGTGTTGGTCTTAAATTTGTGTGGTTTGAAAACCTGGAAGTTGGACTTAATCTTAGGCCTCTGTGATCCAAAACCCTGGAATTTAGCCTTGGTCTCAAATTTTCGTGGTCCAAACACCTTAAATTTGATCTTGATCTCAAACTGGTGTGGTCCAAAGACCTGAATGTTGGTGTTAGTCTTAAGTTTTTGTGGTCCCAAGACATGAAACTTGACTTTTAACTTAAATTTGTGTCCAAAACCCAGAAATCTGGTCTTGGTCTTAAATCTGTGTGGTCCAAAGACCTAAACTGGGCCAGATGGTCTCCTTGCAGAACCAGCAGGAGCTGAATCAAAAGCTGCTAGAAGAAAGGAGCTGCTCTAAATAAACACTAAAAAATATGGTTTTTTCTGCAACCCAAATGCCAGATGAAGTTTTCCCCTTCTACTCCAACAGGGATAATTGCGTGTGGAAGGAGCTGCTGGAACGTGTCCCCAGAAACTGGGGAGGCCTTGATGGCTCCTCTGACGAGCAGAACAGGTTTGGATATTCCCTTCCAAGCCTCCCCAGGGGTACTCCGAGGGTGTGAGCAGCACTGAACCCCCTCAGGCGTTCCCAGCTGCTGCTCCCAGCTCCCCCTGGAACCTCAAAACTCAGATCCTGCATCTGATCCCCAGCGGGTGACTCATCCCCTCCAAGGGAGAGGCATGAACAGGACGCTGGAATTGCCTCCTCAAGTGCCCATTTCTCACCGATTTTCGTCCTTTTTGTCCTTTCATGCTACAAAAGGGATCAGTAAAAAACCCTCAGGCCTGACCGCAGCACTCATATTTTGATTATTAATAAAATATTTTTACTGTTAATCAGATATTTTTATCATAAATCCAATTTTTTACAGATATTTTTGTTCGTAATCCAATATTTTCATTATTAATCTGATAATTTTATTATTAGTATAATATTAATCAAGTATTTAATAAATAATCTAATATTTTAATTATCAATCAGATAACTATGTTAGTGATTAGATAATTATATTATTACTCCANTTTTTATTATTAAATTTTATTTCTTCTGATTAGAGATAAAAAATGCTGCACAATTAATTTATCAGTGAAACCGAAGCCCCTTGACCATCTTGACTGTGCAGAATTACTCCACTTTTTGTCATAAAAGATGATGTTTTGCCTGAATTAAAGCCTAATCTCTTGGATAAAAACAGGATTGTGATGATGCAGAGTGGTTTTCATTCCATCCTGAGGTTTCACCTGGATCCTGAAGCCTCTTGGGAGCCATTAAGCTCAGCCTGGGTGAGACCCAGTTTTGACTGAAATACAAAGTCTGGAGCTCCCTCCATGCAGAGATTCCAAAGCACTTCCAGACTGCCATGAGGGTTTAGTTCCAATGGAATCATGGAATGTGTTGGAATGGGAGGGACCTTAAAGCTCATCCTGTTCCATCCCCTGCCAAGGCCAAGGACATCTTCCACTATCTCAGGTTGCTCCAAGCCCTATCCAGCCTTGCCTTGGACCCTTCCAAGGATGGGGAATCCTCTGGGAATTCCATTCCAGGGCCTCACTGCCCACACAGGGAAGAATTTCTTCCCAATGCACCACCTAACCCTCCCCTCTTCCATCCCCTGACTCACCCCTTGTCCCATCTCTTCTTTCCAAGTCCCTCTCCAGCTCTCTTGGAGCCCCCAGTGAAGGAAAATAACCTTTAAAAACCACTTCCAATCCAAATGGTTCCATAATTCCATTGACATTCCGTGGTCGTTTCTGTGGCTCTGCAGCCCTTTGCAAAAGGGTCTCCACAGTGGATTTCCCAAAAATCTGGGTCTCTCCCCCTCACCCTCCTGCCACTCCCAGGACTCTTCACAGTCGGAATTATTTCCAAACATTATTTCTCCTTCTCTCCAACTGGGGAAATATGAAATATTCCCAGTGGGATTGGGACACTTCAGTTACTTCAGCGGAGTTTTTCTAAACAAGGGTGACATTATTAAATTGAGCTTCTTGAACAAATTTTTGAGGTAAAGTCAGCTGCTCTGCTTTGTTTGAACTTTTGGTGGGACTTTAAGGAGGTTCTGGGAGAAATTTAGGGAATATCTTACTTCCTGTGATGAAAATCACCAATGAATAAGATCATAAAATCATGGAATATCCTGAGTTGGAAGGGACACACAACAATCATCAAGTCCAACTCATGACCCTGCACAGGACAACCCCAAAATAAGACGTTGGCCAAGAAAGGTTTGCTCGGGTACACCCCATCTCACCTTAACTTGGGATTCCAGGGGGAAAATGGGACCAAAAGTGAGAGGAGACTTCGTTTTTCCCAGACTTTCTGCTCCTTTCTTCATCTGCAGCTGCAGTGCCAAAAGTAATCTATGCAGAGGATCTGCCCCCAGGTTATTTAATGAGTGGCTCCTGGAGGGAATGATGGATCCAAGGTGTAGCCATGTGTCCTGGCTGACTGGTCAGACCAGACCAACTTGGCCCTAAATCTCCTTTTCACAGCAGACAATCTGCATTTGTCATTCTTTTCCAGCAACCTTCTTCCACTTTTTCACTTTTTCCATTTTTTTCCTGTGGTTGGATTAGACTTCCATGAACTCATTTATATGGAAAGTTATATCAAACATCTCATCAGAGACTTCAGAGTCCTGCCCTCCCCAGACCAAAACAAACACACCAGACAGGGTTTCAAGCTTTTAGTTGCCTAAGGTTCCAAACAGCCTGAGATGAAAAGTCCCAAAAAAGCCCAAGGAAGGGACACCGCCACAATATCAGCATCCAGCAGAAGAGTGGGATGGAGAGTTCAGAGATGGTTGTGCAGGGAGAGCTCAGGATGATGCGCAGCCTGTCCAGACCAGTGGTGACAGCAGGAAAGCCCCATTGCCCCCAACAATGGGGGAACAGCTTCTTCCCATTCTGCTGGTGAGATTTTGCATCCACGTTTTACTTGTGGGCAGCATCTCCAGAGGAACCGGAGCCACTTCCATAGGCAGACCAGTAACCTGGTCTTGGAGAAGACCACCCGCCTCCTGACCTGCATTCCTCAGTCCCATCTCTGCAGCTCGGTGTCCCGGCTCCACAGGTCCCTCCTCCATAACAGCTGTCCCCTCCAGAGCAATCCCAACCTCCTTCCCCACTGCCAGGGCTGCAGCTGCCACCAGAGCTTGATCCCCAAACTCTGGAGATGGAGCTTCTTCTTCCTCCATACCCTGAGCCTCCCCCATATCCAGAGCCACCTCCATATCCTGACCCTCCTCCACACCCTGAGTCCCCTTCTCCCCCACCAATGCACCCACCACTGCCATAACTGGAT
>VZRF01004601.1:1162496-1298170 GCA_013396875.1 Vireo altiloquus | reverse complement strand
AGTCAAATGGAACACCCCACAAAGTCCAAAGCAAGAAAGTCCAAAGCCACACTACCACACCTGGCGTGCTGCATCCAGCCCTGGGAAGCCCCAACATAAAAATGAGATGGACCTGTTGGAAGGAGTCCAGAGGAGAGCCAGCAAGATGATCAGAGGGCTGGAGCACCTCTGCTATGAAGACAGGCAGTGAGAGTTGGGAGCATGAAGAAGTAACCTTCCAGTACCTAAAGGGGTACAAGAAGGCGGGAGGAAGCCTTTTTACAAGGGCATGTATTGATGGGACAAGGGAGAATGGCTTTAAACTGAGGCTAAGTTTAAATGAGAAATAAGGGAGAATTTTTTTAATGATGAGGGTGGTGAGGCACTGACCCGGATTGCCCAGAGAAGTCGTGGAAGGTCCATCCCTGGAAGTGTTCTAGGCCTGGTTGAGTGGGGTTCTGAGCGTGCTGGTCTACTGGATGGTAGGAGGATTGGAACTAGAGGCTTTTTAAGATCCCATTCAAACTAAAACATTCCATGATTTTTTTTTTTTTTATTTTTAACAGCTAGGAAAATTGATGTTTGGTAAAAAATGCAAGTTAAAAAGACAAGAGCTTCGCATAGAGTAACTTGGATTTGTTCCTGTATTGTGAGAAAAATTAACTGATGTTGATATAGAACCACAAAATCTTTCAGTTGAACTAAATAGTAATTTAAAGGTGAAAAATATTCTGGATAATTTTTTTTTTTCCCGCTATGGGAGTCAGTCTCTCTAAGAGACAAAAATGTTCTTAGAAGGTGTTTTGGAGCAGTTGTAATGAGTAGGTGGTAGGAGTACCAAAACTGCAGCTATTCAGGGTAAACTATGCTCAGAGGAGATAATTAAAAATCATTCTCCTTCATATTTAGGTGTATCATGATGTTAATGCCTCTCTTAATTAATTAGATACACACCGCTTTTTCCATACCTTTTTTTACTAAGCTGTAGTTAATTTATCATCTTCAGGAAAGCTCTGGTACATTTTTCATCTGGTCAGCGAATTTGGAAAGAAATTAATGGGTGCAAATTATGATTAATAACTTATTTATTCTGCTTTTCTTTTTAAAGCAGCACCACCACAGAGCACACATTCAAAATGCCATGAAATCAGCAAGTAGTACTGTACACAATACATACAGAAAGTTACTCACTTGGGAAAAACTCATTCTGCAACCTAAAAATGCAATGAGAAATGTTCAGATAGGGCCTTTTGGCCTAAAACAACTCTCAAGTTTTGATAGAAGGTCTCACCATCTTAAAGACTCTCTATGTCACTTGAATCAAGCTCCATGTCTTTAGTGATGTCAGTAGTAGTGGTGTCCTCTGTGGCTCCAGTATCATCCTCTCCCACAGAAAATGACCTGCTTATCTCTTACCAACAGCTCTAAGATGATAAATGGAGTTTTTATGGAAGACTTGCACATGATAGCTCTGAAGAAGGAAAGACTGGTTTCTTGTGTGGTAAAAGAGAGTCTTTTCCTCCTGGAAATGTAGTAGTAATTGTCCCTTCTGAAATATTCCCTTTCAGAAATGTCAGCTTTTTGAAGTTGAGTCATTTTGCATTTCCTGGATGAAGGCTAAATACACAGATGTTTAGGAGATGCTGTTGTTTAAACATCCTTTGGTTTTGGTAATAAATTCCACCTTGCATTGCTCATGAAGTGACTAATTTAAGAATCAATCAGACTTTGATCAATCAGGTTGTGTTTTTCAGAGCACTTCATGGACTAATATAAAATTACATGGAGACATTAGGTTCTTTATAATTAATATCCTGTACATCTTGGCATCATATTATTAAGAATCTTCTCCTATCTGGTTTCAGGAAAGGATAACTATAAAAGTAGGCCTGGTTAATGAATGAAAAGACCTACTGTATTTCTTAAGGTAAGAGGAGTTGCCATCCCTGGTATGAAAAAGATAGGTAGTCTACATATCCCACATAATTTTAGTTGCATCATGTGAAAGAGAAGAAAAGAGGAACTTCTTTTTTTTCTACTTCTGAAAGTATAATCAATTATTCGTAATAAACTACACTGGGTTTGGAGGGTGCTCACACTATACCTGCTGAATACAATGAACTTCTTTCATTTGAGGGAAATAGAAAGAAGCCTAAAGAAGGTACAGGGACAACTTCTCTTAGTTGACTTCTTTTGTGCCATTTTACAATCCTATTAGCGTGAAAAAGATTGTGCTTCTATGATTGATGTTGGTCCTAATAAAGGGAAAACAATTTTATTTTCTTTGAGTCTTTTTTAGTTGTGGCTTCCTTAAGACTTCAGTAGTTTGAACTTGACTTGTTTAGAAACAGAAATTCAAGGTAAATATAAAGTAATCAAATATATATTTTATTTAATATCTTTGGCTTTTTTTACATCAGTTACTGTAGAAGAATGACCAAAGGAAAATTTCTATTGGAGAATTTTTTTACTTTAGAACTGGAATTATGTAATACCTACAAAAATGCTATCTTTAGGTTGATGCAAAGGGAGAGGTCAAGCAATGTTCAAAGGCTTATTATTCTTCTTTTTATCAACAATAGATACCAAACATTCTGTTCCTCAGAATCAGAAGCTTTATTTTAATTCCTTTTATCTAGCTGGAGAAAGGTTAAAGGGAAAGATTAAGGCATTAAGATTTGTAAGAATTACGAGATTCTCTAAAGCATTTTCAAAGAAGCTTTATTTTTGGCTCAGCTGCATGATAACACATCCCAACTTTTGTTCTGCTTTCAACTGAGCTATTTATACTTAGGAATTCACTCTGGACATTGCCTGAGGTTATTATTATTTTCCCTCATGGGTTTGTTTGTTTGCTGGTGATTTTTTTTTGAAACAACATTTGATAATATTATTCAAGCATTTATTTTGTGCTTGGGGTGCTTTAAAATGCCCTTTTGGCTTTCTTATTTACACTAAGTGACAGTACTGTGAGTTTAATTCAGTGGAAGAAAATCTGTATCATACAGACCCAGGAAAGGAGGTGATATTTCTTGCAGCCTGAAGGAATGAGACTCGGCCCCTATTTCCCTTTCAAAGTGAAGTAAGGGACCATGACAGGTGGCAGCAAAAACAATACCAACACAAATTTCATCCCTGAAACTGGATCCTATAGAAATGCAGCAGAAACATGTCTAGTGAAAATGGTTAGCTGTGTGGAAAGCTTTCCTGGGAATCTCACCAGTGCTTCTAAAACTAAGAATTACTCAGAGATGCTAGAAACTTGACGAGGTGCGGAATGGTGCAGAATTGTGTTGAATGTTTATAATTTCTCCTTCTTTAGAGAGTTTAACTTTGCTACTAATATTAACTGCAGTGGTTTTTAGATCGGCACAAGGCCAAGAAGAAAATCTGTGAATTAAAAGGAAACAGATCAAGCACTGAACAATGACAGATTTTACTTTNTTTTTTTTTTTTTTATACAAGCCATAACTGATCCATTGAATTCCTTGCTGCAGGACAGAATTGGGGCCAAGGTCTTTGTCTTCTGCTAGCTAAAGCTGTTTTTGAATGCAGGTGTAAAATCTGAGAGACTGTCCATGTTGTGGCACACCAGTACTGTACAATTCCTGCCCTGTGTCATGAAGAGGCACCAGCTTGAACCTTGGGGCAAGGTGGAACATCAGGAAAGTGATAAGAACTGACAGATGATTTTATAGGTTGCTTGAGAAATAGCAAGTTTTTAGGAGATTAAGTTATTTAATTAAGGATTTGAGTTTGTTTTCTTTATTTTCGTGAGTTTATCATGCTCTGATGTGCTCTTTAATGACAGTCTGATGCAGACTTGAGAACAGCATGATTCTCAGTCCAGTGAGAAAGCCTATCTCTTTTGGGAAATGATCCATGTATTTTACTGCTTTGTAACTCTGATTTCCTATTGATTTTTTGTGTTGGATTGCTTGTGGTTTAAGTAGAAGTTTCTCAGCTTTAGTTTGAAACCTATTTAAGCCATGCTGTTAACTAATGTACTTGTTATATCCTTCTTCCCCATTTCCTTGACATAAATTATACTTAGTTAATTCCAAATGGTTTATTTGCACTGAGCTATAAACTACAAGGCAGAAATTGGGTGAGTTAAAGAAAAACAAATTTACTAGAAAACATGTTATGTTAACAAATAACTTACACACAGATGTCCCATCCCCATCCAAACCAAGCAGCGTTTTACAGCTGCAGCCAAGGAGGGTTAATAGGGCTCGAGTGAGCCTGGTGGACAAGCCTTTCAACAGAAGTGATTCCATCTTGGACTTTGCTTTGCTACTTTTGGATAGGGACACTTGTGATTAGGTTTTGTGGCTGAATGAACTTGGGGGAAAGTTATGGCTCAAACATTCTGATAAAAAGTGCAGTGACATCAGTATTATCTAAAAGCAATCTATTTCAACTGCCCTAGGAATCTAGAGGAGAGTTTGAGGCACATAAAAAGCGGCAGACTCACCTTTGAGGGCCTTAATAGACTTGTGGAAGCAGCTTTACAAGTAGTGCTGTGAAAAGAGGATTTAAAGATAGAACTGTCATGACGTTTTAGAAGCATCTGCTACAAAAAGACTATAGAGCATACAAGAGCTGTGTGACTCAGCCAGAAACAAGGTGAAAGGCTGTTTTGAGTGAATGATTGGAGTTTTCTTCAAGGCATCTCTAAGTGTTTTAATGGATAAGAACAGGGTGAAAGGATGTGACTGAAGCAGGCAAGTCACTGCTACAGCAATTTACGCACTTGAAAGGATCAAGTGTTCCTCTTTTTGGTACACAGAGAGGACCTTTAAATTCTATTTGAAATTATACTGTCCGGTTGCAGTTTACATTGATTTTCAGGGAAGGAAAGCTGATCTGTGTTAAGCTATCACCACCTAGTGGTAATAGGGAAATGGTAATAGCAACAAACCCGTGGAAATTCTTTCAAGTATTTTTGTTAGCTGTTGTGCTTCAGTTGGTGTTGTGGAATATGCAGAAGCAAGACTGATGAACTTTGTTAGAAAACAAATTAATAAAAGTGGCAGTAGTCCCTTACCAGCTTAATTTTTTATGGCTCCTCTTTCTGTGTTGTGTGATAGCTTGTTAAGGAGTAGTTAGTTAATAATTCCTCTCTTAAAAGTATTGCTTGTAGACGTAATTAGCTAGTGCACCACTTTATTATTATTGCCTGTTTTTTGATTGATTTTAAATGAATTGTTGATGTTTAAAGCAAGGTAAGGTTTATTTTATTTGGAGTGAAGAGGGGTTTTTTTAAATGCAGTGGACTACATTTTATACCTGCTCTGCACTGAATTGATTATAAATATTGTTTGATTTATATGCATTTGATACAATGCTTAAAAAACTTAAAATTGACTTTATAATAAAAATAACTTTCAGTAGGATGTGGTTGTTAAATCAGGATCATCATGTATATCCCTGATAGCTTTCATGGTTTTGCTTTGATTTTTGTCTATATAGTTTAAGGTAAATCACCATGCTTCCAAACCATGCTGACATTGATCCACAAGCCACTGTGCCTGCAGAGCTCTGTGCTGTGCCACATTGAGGTATCTGAGCCATCGGGGGCATCTCACCAGGGACTGCACTGAGCCAAGCCAGCATGCCTGAAAGGAGAAGCAAGATATAATCCCATCCACTTCACAGTCCAGAAGTGTCCTTGAGCACTGTCTCAGTGACCTGGTCAAACCAAAAGTGTGGCATTGATTGACAATTTTTCCATGTTTATGTCCACGCTGATTGTGTTCACTGTTTCCCAAAGAGCGTGTGTAGCATCTTCTTGGAAGGGCTTCTGCTTCTGTATAGTGCCTGTCAGAACTTGAACAATTTATTTTCCCTTTTTGTATGTTTCTGAGAAAAGAGAGATGGTTTCTTTTATCATCTTAAGTACTGGGATGGCTGCTGTGAACCAGAAAGAAATGTGTCTTTTTATAAATTCTTTTAGAAAAATAGCGATATCGATGGAAGTTGTTAGTTGCTTTAAACTTGTTTTTAGAACATAACTGATTTACAAAAATTCAAATCTGTTGTCTTTCTTTCAATTTTATTGTTAGAGTTGTAGTGTAAATCCATATATTATGTAAATATTCAGATGTGTTACATAGATATGAAATTGCCTAATAAAAAACTGATAAAGAACAGATTATTGTCCAAGTGCACAGAATAAGCACACAGAAGTTATGTGCTGTACCTCAGATTAAGTGTCAACTTTGTTTCTTTTAAGTGGAAATAGATATAATCATTTTTTGATAAATGTGAACATAAAATTATGTTCCACTCAGAAGTTGTTTTCTTTGACTACAAATTGTTCTGTATGTCAAAAAACATGTTTTGCTGCCTTGTTAGACCAAGCACTTTTTGACTGCATTTTCAGGAAGGGTTTCCTCTGGTAACTCTCTTCTGACCCTTTGCTCTGAATTTTAGACTCAACAGTAGTGTGAATAAACTTGTGGCTGCTTGGTTGAACACCCCTTAGGGTTTTCAGTGTAATCCACCTGAGATTCCTTTTCTAAAAAAATCTTTACATTAATGAGGGAGTCTAATACCTTTTTTTTTTTTTTTTTAAAAAGTTTAAAATTACCAGTATTCTCTAGGTGATGGCTTTATCAAATCTAGTAGTGTTTTGGAAAACTAAAAAAAGGGGATAAGATAAAATCTGTGTACTATGTCTGAAATTATTTCTTCTGAGTATCTGATGAAATTTTTCAGTTCAAATCCAGTTGTATGTTGCTGGTTTAGACCAAATGGTATAGTGTGGTCTTTATCTCTGCTCTTCTCACTTTCTTTTTCTAGTATTGATTATGAACATGAAGGGATTTTAGTGTTTTTAAATGATATGTTGTTCTTTGAATGAATTAAGATACTCTCCATCTTTTGAGAGTTTTGTCTGCTGTCGTGTTGCAAAACCGGAATTTGAAGATGTAGCAAAATGTGTTTTGGCATGTTACTGCACACGTGGGCTTGTGAGTCACTTTGTTGCCTTTCCCTGGTCTCAAAATTAAACCAAAACACTGATTATGGGCAAAAGGGGTTTTTACCTCAGTGTTTATTTAAGGATCCTTGGGTGCAGCACTTCGCCCAGGTGGAATGCCCCGAAATGCACACACTGAAAATGCACACACCAAAATGCACACAATTATAGGCCTTGAAAATTAGCATATCTATCAAAGATTCCCCAGTGAGAGGTTCAAGTGAACTCCTCGTTCCAAGGAACCTTCCCCCTGGATGGGCCTATCAGTTTACAGAACGTGTTCTGGAGAGGACCTTGGTGTCTGGGACTTCCAGGATGTTTGGTCTTCTGGTTTAATGGTACAGTGGGTCTCAGCTAAGTTATCAAACTTAAAGAACTACAAGTATGTAGGCTAAAAGCACTAAGAATACATAAAACTATATAAAAGGGTGTATAAGAGGGGTATAAAAGAAAAGGCAAAAATTCATCCTGGTGTCAGCTATGGGACGTGCTTCTCATGGCACCCATCATATCACAATTCCCCCCGAGGGAGCTAGCCTGGTGTGCTGATATACACAGTCAACAGGGTACAGATGAAGACAAGATGTTCATGGCTGCTGGAAACACCACTGGTGGCTTGGCATCATACTAAAGGCAGGAAGAAGGGGCTTAATTTTAAATTTGTTTATTATTCCTGGAAGAGTTTTGACTACCATTTGGATCCAGATATCAATAATGTTGCATTACAGTTTGGACTTCCTGCTATTACAAGTTAGACTGTCTCCTAGTTTTCTTCCCCAGCATCAGGAACTTTCATCAGGAACTGCACTGATAGGACAGGAAGTAATGGCTGCAAGCTGAAAGAGTGGAACTTTAGGTTAGATATGCAGAATAAATTCTTTACTGTGACAATGAAGAGGCACTGGAACAGGTTGCCCAGAGAAGCTCTGGATCCCACCCCTGGAAGTGCTCAAGGCCAGGCTGGATGAGGCCCTAAGCAGCCTGGTCTAGTGGAAGATGTCCCTACCCATGGGACAGGAGCTGGAACTTTACATGATCTTTAATGTAAAGATTCTTCCCACCCAAACCATTCTGTGATTCTGTGAACATTGTTATGTGCTGACTACACATTTGAAATCCTTTGTTCTCCTTTGATCAATGTAAATGAATCCTTTCTCTATTATAGTGTGTTTCTTTGACCAAAATAATAGAAATATAACTGTAGGTTGTGTCCCACCATGTTAGCCACATTTTGTAATCTCCTAATTTCTTTCTTCTCATCTGTGATGCCTCTCAAGGCTGTGTTGTACGCTTGCAAATCTACCTCAGTAATTTCCAACAGATCCAAGTGGGGCAGCTTTATCGATCTCTCCTTGCTCAATCTGCCTTATGGCACTGAAGATAGTAAAGGCATGTGACTGAGTGATAGAAGGATCTGCATAGTAGAAGAGCCTCTCTCCATCACACTGAAATGAATTCATTTGTATCTTAGAAATGGCAAACTGTTAGAATGTAAACAGGCCACATTTGATGATTACTAATACAGCTATAAATTGTACTGGCAGTACCCCAAGTTCTTTGTCGAAGTTGGAACTCACTTATGAGCAGTTGAACAGGGAAGAGTCAGGGAGGTCTGGCTCCTGAATGTTGTGGATCCTAAGAGGGAGAGAGCTATTTCTGTTAGACTGCAAGTATTCAGTGAAAGACTAGGTTAAAGGGTGAGAGTGAATGACTAAAACAACATTCCATGACTGAACTTCTAATTCTGAGAAATGTTTCATTAATTAATGGCTTTGCTTACAGGAACATACTTTCTCAAGACAAGTGACCAAGTAAATGTTCTTCATTCTGGAAACAGAGCACAAATTTAGGTTAGTATACAATAAAAGAGAGCCCTTTAGGGGGCACCCCTTAGCAAACTCTCTTATTGAAATTGCTGTAATTCCATCTGATGTCTCGAGTGAAAATGTGTCTGTAAGGGTAATTGTCTGGTCTACTGCTCTCATTTTTTGATCCTCTTAGTGGTTATATGGGTTTTCACAACAAATGTTTGCTGTGTATTCTGTCTGCCCAAAGTGTGATAGGTGAGATCCAAGCTGCAGAAACCCTTGAATAAATCTAACTTTTGCCTAGAAAGCGCCATGTTCACTCCGATGCTTTTACTTCCTATTGCTTCTGAGCTGTTATGATGGAGAGGACTATTGGTTTTTTTTCTAAAGAGAGATGTGTTTGATTTTTAAACTGAATTGAAATTGGGAATGCAAAGCAATTAAAACCTTTTTTTTTTGGCTTTTAATAGCTTTTTATAGCAAGCAAGTCCTTCAAGCTTATTGGAAGAACGGAGTTTACTGCTATTAAGTTGAGATGTTTTGTGGTGTTATCTGTTGAGCCCAAACCAGACAATGCCTTAATATTGAAAAATACTTGGCACCAGTCCCTGAGAAATTTTTCCTGCAATTTTATTTGAACTTACTACCAATTCCCCTTTCCCACCTATTTTCAGCTTGGGGCAAGGTTTTCTGGGGCCATTAGGGTCTGAAGTGGCATGACTGGTAGAAGGGTAGAATATCCCCTGAAGAGGTTAAACAATAAGAGTGAGAAAGAAACCTTTTCAGAGTTTTTCAGGATAAAGAAAGCAAGTGGAATTCTACCCAGTCCCAAAAGTTCTGCATTGATGACCATGAACAAGGCTTAGCTTGGCGCTTTTGATGCTTTCAGCACTCTGGGGTTTTGTTTCTTTTTTGTTCCTCAAGGAGCTAATTATTTTCATTCGTATTTGTTAGGTCTCACTTTTTTCCTGAAAAGAAAGCTAAGATTTCTTGCAGCTTAGACATTGCTTTTACTGGAGAGGTATGGGCATGTCTTGGGCCAGCGAACGTTTAGGGTGACGCTTTTCTTTGAAGGACCAGCTGTTGTTGGGGAAAGATCTGGACCAGGAATGTACCTTTTAGGCCCTATTGACTAAACTCCAGCTGGGGCTGGGATATGTAACTAATAACTCGAACATTTGGGCCATGTGCCCTTACAGGCATATAGTTCCAATATGTAACTCTCGTGTATTTAAACCCACCAAAACTCTGGTAAACACTAACTGTGGTAGTCTGCAGAAACACACTCTGTTTATGTGTGTGCAGAAGTACTAAATTAGTTGCATTGATTAAAAGCCTACTGTTCATTTTCTGATAAGCAAAATGAAGTTCTGGCAATGTATGATGATAACTTTATTTTAACCTTCCAGCCTTTTTTAGTAGACTTAAAAGAAAAAAAAAGGTTGAAAATCAAAACTTTTATTCAGAACACTAAAGATAATTATGACTTAATTTATGAAAGTATCTTTTAATATTAACTTCTAAGCAGTGATGAAGGATTGCATGAGATTGCTAGGCCCTTTAACCTCAAATCACACTTATTTTTATTTGGATTTTTTTTCCCCAATAAAGTTGACTTCAGTATTTGATATGAAATTTATTCCTACTTTTTTTCCCAGTGATTTTTTTTCTGTTTTTTTCCTAAGCTTTCAGGTGTTTTTTTCATTGCTAGTCTCTTGAAATTAAGTAGCATGAAGAGCTGGTTAGAATCACATAGAGGTTTTTATGGAGAGTTTTATTATTTTCATGATATTTTCCAATGTTTTGCTGGAGTAGCCAGGTACTAACCAAATAAGCCTGCTTTTTGCTTAAATCCGTGTACACTAGACTGTGCACAGCAGCAGATATTTCTGAATAATAGCCTCAAGAACAGAGATTATATGCCTCATCAGCTGCTTGGCTTTAAGTTGTATTTATTCAGTGGTTGTGGGATGCTTTGGCAGATAACTGTTACTCTGTTTTGTGAGTTCTTATGGTTTTGCTTGTTTTTCTACTGCAAAGCTCCAGCAACTGGTAAGGTTTATATCCTTTGTTGTTTTCCTCCCATTCCAGAACAAAGCCTTATTTTAGTACCTTTTAAGACACCAAAAATCAGTTGTTAGCAGAGCTGTTTTTTGGTACAGCACAATCTAAACAGCAAGTGAAAGCTTCTAATCTTCTGAGGAGGCATCCAAATATGAACCTAGTATCCTGTGCTCCTGTAAGTACCTGGTGCTAGGTGGTGGTGTGTGTTTGCTTAAGCAGCCATCATTTTTCCAGAATGGAGAAACCCATCCTTTGGCAGTGAGGCAGGAAAAACATCCTTCTGCATATTTTTATTACAATTTTTTCAAGTGTGTAGTCAAGTGGAGGGTTCAGACTGGCACTTCTTTCCCACATATCAAGTATATCCACTGACTAGAGACTTAGCACATGCAGAAAACGTTCTACTTTTAGTTTATTGCATGTACATTTTAATAAGCAATTCTGTAGCCTTGACTTTTGCAGTCAATCCAAGTAGGACTCAAAAAGCCTTGGAAGTAGGGTACAGTCCATCTCAGTTGAAGTCCTGTCCTTTCCCCTCTCTTCAGAGCATTCTGAAGTTTGTTATCCTCCCAAGTGTGTCCTGCTTCAGAATTGCATTCTCAGGCACAAAAGAAGTTTCCAAAACTTTCTCCTCTTTATCCTTGGCTCCCCTCCTATTGGCCCCAAGATCAGTGCTGACTGATCTTGGGGCACTCAGTTCCTGCAAAACTGGCTTCTTTTTCTGCATCTGGGGGGAGTTTTGAAAGCTATGACAATATTTGACACATTAACAGGACTGTTTTGTGAGTTGGATGACTGAGATTAGGTCAGGGCAAGGGAGGAATAGGTATGTGGCAGGAGTAATCCCAGGTAGTCATAGCTCCTGTCTTCAGTACTTGCTCAACCCATGAGAGCACTAACATTAAGCCCCAACCCCTTCAATCTCTGTATCATTATCTTTCGTTTCACTTTAAAGGGATTTTGAGCATTAATGTGTCCTGTGAGCCTTTGCAGACTGAGGTTTTGCCCATTGCTACATTTGTCTTCCAGAAGAGTCATAGTTTGCTACAGAACTATGACTTTGGAGTTTTTTTTAAATGATATACTCATGGTAGTCAAGAGTTTCAGTAATGACGCCTCTATAGATTCAGGTAATATTGTTAATATGCATGATGGGCTTCTTCAGTGGAAATCGAAAGTCAGATAGGATGGAACAGAAAAATGGATGTAGCTCCCCTTTCATTTTATTCCAAAGTCATACCTCTTCCTCATGTAAAACTGCACAGTAAGATTAAAAATATCTGTGAAAACTGAGGTAAAGTAAGGTATAAAAAATATACAAGAAGTTCATAGGTGTGTTGGAGCAAAACAAAAACTTTCAAAAGACTGGAACCTAATAGTAACTGAAATGTGGAAAAGTGTTGGAGTTGAGCTACATTAATTTTACTCTTATTCTTCTTGTAGATTTGTAACATGACAGTGCGCACAAATAAAAGCAGGGTAATATTTTACCTTATTATCTCAGAAAAAAGGGGAAACAAACTATGTTAAATAAAGACCATTGAATTGATACCATCAAACTTCTTATTTTGCATTTAAAACATCACAATATAAAAAATACTAAAATGTAGGGTGTGTTTAATCATTATTTCTAAAGAAAGTGTCAGCAGGTTTCTCTTTTTGTACATGAGCTATTAAAGACCATTGTACTGGAGACCAGTATCCATCCACTCTGACCTCTCTTGTGCTCAGCCCCAATCTAATATCTACTGTGAAAAGTGGAATTATTTGGATGCAAGAGAAAGAATGACTCCTCAAACCAGCCTGATAATTTTATGACTAGAGATTTTGCATATATGGAAGAAATATGAATTGAAATTATTTCAATCTCCTCTAAAGGAGGCAGAGAAATTATATTTTAAGTCTACCTCCCATACAGCCATTGGTATACTTGCCTCGTACAAAACAGCTCCTTGATGTTCCTACAAATCATTAATTCTTCCAGTGCAAGCCTCTATAAAAACAAAATAAGTTTGTAAAATGAATAGCAACAAATTGCTGGAGTCAATGAAGTGAATTCGCCAAACTTGCCAAACTGCAACGTTGGGAAGTTGCCAAACTGCCCAGTATGGTGCCTAATTTCTTGCTTAAACTGGCTCCAGTGCCAAAGGAATGAAAGTAAAAATGGTCTTTAAAAACATTCAGAAATTACAGACTTATAAATCTGATATATAGAACAAAAATGTGGAAGTGATTAGATGAATAAAATTGTGTTGCAAAAGAAAAGAATAAATGTTAGTTTTATGGAGAGAAAATACACACTAGGGCATTAATTAGAGTAGAATTTAGGGTAGGCTTTCAGGTAAACTTGCTAGAATTGATGAGAGTGTAATAAGAAATTTTGAAGAAATTGAAGATAAATTTTAGATAAATTTTCTCACCAAATAGTTTTAATGGGATAACAGGAAAGGTGCACTTCTAGACTGGCAAGAGACTTAATAAAAGAAAAAAGGGATAAGAATTAATAGGAAGAGATGGGAAGAGATTTCTTTTTCACATTAATAAATTAGCTGGGAGAAAAGTTTAATGGTAAAATAACAATTTTTTAGAAGTTCCCCAAGTTAGTCACCATATTTAAATCTAAAACTCAGTGGACATACTGGCAGAAGATGGCAAGTCTTAATAATTAGATTTTTTTTTTTAAATAATAAAATTACTATTAATTGTAGATTAAATTTAAAATTACTATTAAAATGTAGATTATGCAAATGGGTAATGTATATGTTCAGAATTGGACACTCAGTCCTATTTGCATATCTACCCTTGGGAACCTGGATGGAAAGGAAAAATGTAACAAAACATCACTGATGCTGTTCATAAATTCTCTGTCTACTCCTTTCAGAAAGGGCATGTTGTGTTTTCTTTTTCTTTTCTTTTTTTTTTTTTTTTTTTTTGGAATGGGATGGCTTTCATGTGAGCAGAAATTAAAAGCTTTAGAGTACGGTTTGGAAAACAAGTATCAAGATAGTCAATGGACACTGGCATATAAATGGAGCAAGGAAAGGAAATAGGGAATGTTGTCCAAGTGTTCCCAAAGATAGACATGTCAGGGAATAACTAGTGAAAGCATTAAGTGTCAGACATAATGGTGATGTCACATGTCACACAATGCTTAATTAAATACAGGAGTTCACATCTGCTAACAATTTTATTGATAACTTCAAAAGTGATTAGATAAGTTCAAGTAAGAAAAATGCATTAAGTGCTATTGAAAGCAGTGATTTACCAAAGTTCTGCTTACCCCTAAGCCACAGGTAACTGATTATGGAAGGCTACACAAGGAGAAGTAATGCTCTTTATTTCCCCGATTTCTCTTTTGAAACCTTACATGGAAGTCTTTGATCAAGTACCTCTAATTTATATAATTCTTAATATTTTCATCATAGATGTGCTTACTCTGTCTTGTGAGTGACCTTCTGTTTACTTATTAATTCGTCCAGGTCCAGGAAAGGGGTTCTAGTTGAAGGTCTCAAGCCATACACTAAATAACTTGCAGTTCCTTGGTCCCTCTGTGTTGTGTGTCTGGGTATATTTGGAGATCTGCTCTTGCCTGGAGATAAGAGCCCCAAAATATCATTGCAGCATAGAGCTTTCCATGTCCTTAGCTGCAGAGTTAGTTGTGGTGTTACCAGCTTGTTCACCAAGTCCTTAAAAGCCTGTCATGTAGGGTAGTTACACTACTCTATGGGAACTATGGGTTCTCAAACTGTATATTTCACATTTCTGCTGACATGGGCCTCAATTAGCACTTTCTGCTGTGTTAGCAGTGACGTGCAGGAATTAGCACCCACCCTGCAAGCTCTTGACACTCCCTGCCCTGCTTGATGTTTTGCTTTCTCCAGATTTATTTGCCCAAAAACAACATAGAGAAAACAGAACAAATGTCTGACTTTGGCAGCTGCATGAAAGTGTTAATTTTGGTCATTTTACAGAGCAATTAAATAAACATGGTTCTGACTATAACTTTTCAGAAATTACATGAGTTCAAGTATTTGGCTTTAAAATCCTTTTAATACAGCCAAGCACCTTGCCTACAGCTGGCAACATCTGCAGGCCTATTGTGCCTGGGAAGTGCAGCCCCAAGCTGAGGCTGCCTTTTCCAGGCTCTTTGTACCCTAACTTCCTCTTTTTTGCATGACTTTTCTTTATTTTTCTATGAATAAAAATTTCCACATATTAACTTATTTTCATCATAAGACTTCAGTTGTTTAAGAGATAAGGTCTGCACAACACCCTCATGTTTTCAAATGATAATCAGGAGAGGACACATGAGGATTTTTTAATATATTTTTTAATGTGATTCTTGACTCCTCTGCAACCAAAAAATGAAATAAAAAATGCAATATGAAAAATGAAAGTCTTTATTGCCACTCTCAAAGTAACTAGGCCAGCTTATAACTGTTATTCATAATGACATTTTATTGAATGAACCTTGAAAATAATTTTCATTCCTGATTATACAGACTGTTAAGAGAACATGCATTTTGTTATAGATGCAAATATACTAGCTGGCTTTTCACTGACCTTGAGTAAACCCTTAGCTAACACATAATTTTAGTTCCCTTGAAACCCATTAAAAAAGTTAGATTACTCCCGAAGCCCAACTTTAGCCTGTCCATAAAATGAGCAATGAATATTTGCTCCTTTGTGGGTGGTCCCTAAATGAGCCCAACACATCTCACAGATTTCCACCCACCGCATTCCTCCGAGTTCTTAAACGTTTTATGGGAACACATGAAGGAAAGAGTCATATATCTAAAGATAATACTTTAAGAAAAACAAACAAAAGAAAATATCTGCTCTAAAGTGTAGATGCAGGACTGGTACTTTCTCACAGTATAGTCTTTTGCTTGCCGTGTTTTGCTCTGACTGCAGGATGACAAACCTAGCCACATGCTATTTCCAGAGAGGAGCACTAATACTGACGTACCACAAAGCCTGGGTGATTTAATTATGGACAGCCTGTTCTGTGGCAATGCTAGGAGAACATAAAGGCAAATGATTCTCAGGTTACTTACCTAACAAAACGAGGTAGCCATCTGAAAAGCATCCATGGTTGTTTCAAAAGTGTTTAACAGGCACATGTGTAAACCTCAAGGCTCCTATGATAGACTCGTCTAAAGACAAAATGTAAGTCTGTATAAGTATATAATGTGAAATTATTTAAAACAGATTAGTATACAAAATGCTCATTAATGCTATTTAAACAGTATAATTATCATTAAAAATATGCATTTGCAAGCTTTAACATTTTAGTCTTTGGAAATATTAGGTCTGATGATACCCAGCTTAATTTTTGGCTGCTCAGAATTGTAGAATTTCTACAATTGTAGAATTGTTAGGGGGCTCTGACTAAAGCCAGTTTTCATGGATTCTATCACTAGCTGCACATAGAAAAGTAGTTCTTTCATTCTCTTATAAAGTGGATTTGAAAAACTTTGTTTTAGCCCTTACTCGACTTGACTGCTTCATTTTAAAGATTTAAGGTTATGCTTAATTTTTCTTTGTGGCAGCTCACTTCACACTGCAGAAATACTGTAGACTTGAACATGTTGTAGCTGAAGTACAACTGTTGAAAATGTCAGAGCTCTGTGTTAACAATTTTAAGTAGTGGACTTTGTTTAGCCTTTGGTGAAGTTTCAGGTTTTTCAAAAACTTTCCTGCTTGTTCAGGTTGCACAAATTTCACACATTATTGTGGAACATTTTTTACGTCTTTTGGAGTTTTGATTACTTTTATTTAGTGTTTGCTCAAGATATTTTTAAAAGTTTATGGTTGCTTTGGATGCTAAGGATATTATTCAAACAACTTTCAGAAAACTGGATTCCTCAGGAACAGGTGATAGACAAAGGAGTTTTGAAAGAACAGTCAGCCAGTCATGAAGTAACTGTCTTAAGCCTAAGAAAGTGTATGTTTTGAGATACTGGTAATTAAAGAGCCACTCATATTTAAAGAATGCACAGGAGCAGCTGATGGGGATTGAGAAAGCATTGCTGGTTTCCAAGGGTTGTCTTTTAAGTGCAACTTAGTAAATTGCCTTGTCTTTCTGGTGACTCTATGACTTGTGCATCATTTTATCTCTCTCCACCCCATCCTTGAGAAATGCTGCACAAGAGAGAAGCTGTCAGATTTTATTGATTTCTATGAAGTTTCTTATGGTTTAGTATTCAAACCACTCAGTGCTCTCATTATCTGTTAAATGTTCTTTAACTGCTGCCTGTCACAACACAGAAAATAGGGAAAAAGTGCTTTAAGGAGAACAGGATGGACATAAAAAATGAGTTGCCTCAGCATCACCTAAACTTGCTTTCAACTGCTTTTGGCCTTTGTGTAGGATTTCAATTTAGATCTTTATGAACTGAACACATTATATGGTAGACTAACGTTAGCAACTTTTAATACCTCCCTTTTACTCGGTAAAACAAAAGAAGATGCTATCAACATTAGACTATAATTTTAAAACAAACCACAGAATTCTGGTAAATATAGGATTGTGTATATATATTGTTTTGTTGTTTTAAATTGCTAAAACTTCTCTAAAACCAAGCTGTGAATTCTTAAGGGTTAAAGAATACAAAGGTATATAGAAACTTCTTTAATTTTTTTTTTTAGTGTTCTATCCAAAACATTTTATTACAGGGTATTGGCAATTCTGGAATTCAGACAGTGAGCAGATATTCAAAATAGATGCTGTAGGGAGATCACTCTGCTTGCCCTCTCAGTTCCATTTTAAACTTCATTAATGAATCCTTCCTTTTTATCTCTCTTGCTGTCCTTCCCCGTTTTAGAAGGATGATAGAGAGACAGGCAGACAGATATAGAGCGCAGAATTTCACCCAGGGAAAAAAGAACTGTGAGGAAGAGTCAGCCTAGACCTTTTTATTTGTAAATATTTTCAAGAAACTTTTTATTGTTTGTCATTGGATTGAAATGGTTTGGGACCTTAAAGAACATTCAGTTTTAACTCCCCTGCCACTCTCAACAATGCCACCCAGTAGATCAAGTTGCTTGGGGCCTTACTCAACCAGCCCATAAACAGTTCCAGGAATGCGGCATCTGCAACTTGTCGGAGCAACCTTCTCCCGTGCCTCACCACCCTCACTGAATTTCTTACTAGCGTCTCACCTGAATTTCTCTTCTTTTAGTTTAGAGCCATTCCCCCTTGTCCTGTCACTATCTGTCCATGTAAAAAGTTGCTCTCCATCTTCAAGTACTGAAGGGTCACAATACCCTTCTCTTCTCTAGGCTGAACAATCCCAGCTCTCAGCCTATTTTCCTAGGAGAGTTTTTATAGCCCTTTGTGGCTTCCTCTGGACCTGTTTCAATAGGTCCAGGTCTTTCTTGTGCTGAGAACTGGATTGATGCCTTAGGTTTTAACTTTTATATTTTTTTCAAATCCTGTACTGCTACTGTAGCTCTGAAGTTTTCTGTAGCTCGTTAAGTGCTGTTCTCTATGCTAAGATAGACAAAACAAACCTCTGTAACTTGCTCTCCAAGGACACCCAGAACAAGAACTGTAGAGAGAGGGGAGAGGGGGGCAAGCTTGGGGAAATTCCGTCATTGGCTGGGTTCTGGTTCGTGAATTTATGCTGATATAAAAGTGTGAAGAACTCATGACCTGTCGTCCATTTCGATGTCCACTGAAGCAGGACCCTCTGGAGGCCAAAAGTGTGCGTCTGAAAGCCTTTCAAGTAAATACCACCTTTTGCCTTTATTCCTGTCTAGTCTCTGTTTCTAGGTAGCCATTTAAGGCATCAGGATGCAGCATGCCAGGTAGGGTCTCATAGGGGTGGAGTAAAAGGGGAGAATCCCCTCCCTTGATGTGCTGGCCACACTGCTTTGGATGCAGCCCAGGGTGTGGTCAGCCTTCTGGGCTGTGAGTGCACACTCTTGGCTCAGGTCCAGCTTTTCATCCACAAGAAACCCCAAGTGCTTCTCCACAGGGTTGCTTTCAATGGGTTCTTCTCACAGTCTATGCTCAGCTCTGGGGTTGCCCTGACCCAGGTGCAGCACACTGAACTTGGACTTGTTGAAATTCAGGAGGTTCACATGGTCCTGCTTCTCAAGCTTGTCCAGATCCCATTTGATGGAATCCTGTCCTTCTGTTCCATNCTGCACAAGAGAGAAGCTGTCAGATTTTATTGATTTCTATGAAGTTTCTTATGGTTTAGTATTCAAACCACTCAGTGCTCTCATTATCTGTTAAATGTTCTTTAACTGCTGCCTGTCACAACACAGAAAATAGGGAAAAAGTGCTTTAAGGAGAACAGGATGGACATAAAAAATGAGTTGCCTCAGCATCACCTAAACTTGCTTTCAACTGCTTTTGGCCTTTGTGTAGGATTTCAATTTAGATCTTTATGAACTGAACACATTATATGGTAGACTAACGTTAGCAACTTTTAATACCTCCCTTTTACTCGGTAAAACAAAAGAAGATGCTATCAACATTAGACTATAATTTTAAAACAAACCACAGAATTCTGGTAAATATAGGATTGTGTATATATATTGTTTTGTTGTTTTAAATTGCTAAAACTTCTCTAAAACCAAGCTGTGAATTCTTAAGGGTTAAAGAATACAAAGGTATATAGAAACTTCTTTAATTTTTTTTTTTAGTGTTCTATCCAAAACATTTTATTACAGGGTATTGGCAATTCTGGAATTCAGACAGTGAGCAGATATTCAAAATAGATGCTGTAGGGAGATCACTCTGCTTGCCCTCTCAGTTCCATTTTAAACTTCATTAATGAATCCTTCCTTTTTATCTCTCTTGCTGTCCTTCCCCGTTTTAGAAGGATGATAGAGAGACAGGCAGACAGATATAGAGCGCAGAATTTCACCCAGGGAAAAAAGAACTGTGAGGAAGAGTCAGCCTAGACCTTTTTATTTGTAAATATTTTCAAGAAACTTTTTATTGTTTGTCATTGGATTGAAATGGTTTGGGACCTTAAAGAACATTCAGTTTTAACTCCCCTGCCACTCTCAACAATGCCACCCAGTAGATCAAGTTGCTTGGGGCCTTACTCAACCAGCCCATAAACAGTTCCAGGAATGCGGCATCTGCAACTTGTCGGAGCAACCTTCTCCCGTGCCTCACCACCCTCACTGAATTTCTTACTAGCGTCTCACCTGAATTTCTCTTCTTTTAGTTTAGAGCCATTCCCCCTTGTCCTGTCACTATCTGTCCATGTAAAAAGTTGCTCTCCATCTTCAAGTACTGAAGGGTCACAATACCCTTCTCTTCTCTAGGCTGAACAATCCCAGCTCTCAGCCTATTTTCCTAGGAGAGTTTTTATAGCCCTTTGTGGCTTCCTCTGGACCTGTTTCAATAGGTCCAGGTCTTTCTTGTGCTGAGAACTGGATTGATGCCTTAGGTTTTAACTTTTATATTTTTTTCAAATCCTGTACTGCTACTGTAGCTCTGAAGTTTTCTGTAGCTCGTTAAGTGCTGTTCTCTATGCTAAGATAGACAAAACAAACCTCTGTAACTTGCTCTCCAAGGACACCCAGAACAAGAACTGTAGAGAGAGGGGAGAGGGGGGCAAGCTTGGGGAAATTCCGTCATTGGCTGGGTTCTGGTTCGTGAATTTATGCTGATATAAAAGTGTGAAGAACTCATGACCTGTCGTCCATTTCGATGTCCACTGAAGCAGGACCCTCTGGAGGCCAAAAGTGTGCGTCTGAAAGCCTTTCAAGTAAATACCACCTTTTGCCTTTATTCCTGTCTAGTCTCTGTTTCTAGGTAGCCATTTAAGGCATCAGGATGCAGCATGCCAGGTAGGGTCTCATAGGGGTGGAGTAAAAGGGGAGAATCCCCTCCCTTGATGTGCTGGCCACACTGCTTTGGATGCAGCCCAGGGTGTGGTCAGCCTTCTGGGCTGTGAGTGCACACTCTTGGCTCAGGTCCAGCTTTTCATCCACAAGAAACCCCAAGTGCTTCTCCACAGGGTTGCTTTCAATGGGTTCTTCTCACAGTCTATGCTCAGCTCTGGGGTTGCCCTGACCCAGGTGCAGCACACTGAACTTGGACTTGTTGAAATTCAGGAGGTTCACATGGTCCTGCTTCTCAAGCTTGTCCAGATCCCATTTGATGGAATCCTGTCCTTCTGTTCCATCACCTGCATCACTCATCTTTGTGTCATCTGCAAACTTTCTGAGGGTGCACTCGATACATAATTTAACCAAAATATCTGATTCTTATTGTGGCTAATGTCTTATTCAAGTTAAATATCCAGAGCTGTGCATTCTAGAATTCTATTCATTCTAGAATGAATATAGTGAAAATCTTTTGCACTCCCTACCTCCCTGCTCAGGTGCTAATTTTATTTTTTTACATGTCAAATTGAAGTGAAAATGTGCTCATCTGAATATAAATGATGCATTTTAAGTTGTTGCATTAGAAAATTACACTAGTAATAATGCAGTGCAGTTTCATGTGTCATAATGGCATCATGACTTCATTGTTGAGCACAGAGCCTCAATGAACCAAATGCCAGAGTTCAGAAAAAGTAGTAATTATTCAAGTGCCAGAATAGCACTGTCCCTTCTGCTCTGCCAGCTTCTGCAGTGTAAACAACAGCTGTCACTCAATGCTGTGAAAAGTGTCTGGTGTGCAAACAGTTGTTTTTGTACCCAGGCTTGTGGGTGAAGGCAGCAGAGATGTCAAGGAGAGTACCACTGGTGGAAGCTTTCTGCATTCTAGTTGCAGTGAGGTGTAAGAGAAGTGCTGGCACAGACATCTGCGTTGCTTCTCCAAGGGCTGTGTCCATCACAGGTGTGGCTCCCCAGCTGAATAACCTTCCCAGGCTCTGAGACCTCGTGGAAGCCCCTGAACAGAGTTTGTCCCAGAGGAAAAAGAGCCCAAGCACAGAGCTGAATTTGAGGTGCGTTTCTGTCTTCTAAGAAAAAGTGGGATTGCCCACTGAACATTTTGATCTAAGTAAATATCATTCAATTAAGTGGTGTTTTGTTTGCTATTTGAAATATATTGGCAGCTTTTGCTGACCAGATCCAGAAGTTGAGCTCTTCGTCTAAAGGCCTTGGCTGCTGTCCCAGAGATCATTCAGAAATGCAGAGACCATTCACTGAATTTTTAAGTGGCCATGGTGACAGACAGGACCAGAAATGGCTTCATTTGTGCCAGTAAACAGGATCCTCTGAAACTGTGTGCTAATAAAATGTAAAAAGTTGTCATTGTGTTTTCCATTCCAGTACTTCAATATTTTATCAGTCAACATTTAATGTTACATTTTGTTTCAACAAACAAATGTTTCAACACTGTTTCTTTAAAATAGTCGTTCCCATGTCAAACAGGTATTTTGAAACTTACCTACTGTTTTTGTTAAAAACCACTCTTTTATATTTCCAAGGAAAAATGTTAATTTCTCATAGTTCCAGGGTGATAAACTATGCTTTGCTTTTTTTGAAAATAATTAATACTTTAACTTACTAAAAGATTGCCCAAGGCTTATGATAATAGATTGCAGAAACAATCACAAAAGTTTACTGTCCTCTGAGATTCAGTTCCATTGTCTCAACAAACTGCATATTTCTCAGATATTATCTCATCTAATTTTGGTTTTGAAGTCATTAAGCATTTCCTTGCAGCTTCAAGTAAAAGTCTAAAAATCTGGCAAAAGCTCAATCTAGTTTAATAGTCCAACCATGAAATAACAAAAAAGGCTCATTACTGCTATCTAATAATAAAGAGGTCTAATGTTAATTTGTGGAATGCTGATTGTAGAGTTTCAAGTTCTATTAAAACTTTAAAAAATACAACTTTTCTGTGTTCAGAGTATCAGTGAAAGGCTTTTATATTTTGGTGACATCTGTAATTTTCTTACCTCGGTGTCTGTGCCCCCCATCCAAAAAACAAGTTGCATTATAGTAGCAGTAGGGAAAATAATAGCTCTCCATATGACATATATGTATGCTGTAAGATCCAATATGGAGCTGAGTTATAGCAACTTCTCCAGCTTTGTCACATAGAGGACATTGTATATAGTATTATAAACATGTTTAATGTTCATTTGTTGTTAGTGAATTTAAGTGTCTGCTCCTAATGGCATTGCTACAGTACCACGGCTCCTAAATCTGTGCCAAAAAACATCAAATTCATTTATGGTGACACAGTTACAGAACCTGTTTTATGGCTCTGTGCACAGACAAAGGGTTGTCCTTTCTTCAAACTCTGCAGAAGACTTTTTACTGCATTTCTGACCAGTGGGATGTAGCAGAGAGAAACTCAGTTCATTTGGCTTTGGATGCTGCAGCTTATTTGGATTCTTACCTATCCCCAAATTTGTAGCAGCAAAGTACATGTATCTTCAGCATATCTGGTGCCCTGTTCTGTGTGCAAAACTTTTAATGAGCCAACTTTTTAAAGATTCTGTAATATCATTGGGTTTATTTTCTGGGAACTCATATATGGAAACAGATCCAATTTTTTGTAGCTGTAGTACAGATCTCAATGGTGAAGGTACGAAGAAGGGCTGTGAATAACTGGGGTGGTGTGTTGCCGGGAGTGAGCAAATGGATAAAATCTGCAGCTTCTTTGAGAGGTGAGGAAATAATGTATCTGCTATAGGGAAATTTCAGGAAAGTCCTTGGGTTTTATCTTCTCTGAGTGGAGTCCTGGGGTGCTGTAGTGTCCTGCCGTCATGCTGGGTGGTTGTCAGTGAAATATAAAAGGCTGTTGATTCGCTTCCCAAAGGAAGTGGTAAAAGCCAGGTTATTTGCAAGGCTTTAAATTACACTTGACAAAACCCTTGGCAAGGCACTGAGAAATTATGTTGCATTTGAAAGTACGCCAGCTTGTGCTTCCCAGTGTTTCTCCTGCTGTGGAAATATCCTGCAAACCCAGATTTACAGATGTCCAAAGCAGCCGTGTGGCAACAGTGAATCTTAACATATTGTAGCTGTAGCGTACAGAGTTGTGAGTCCTGCAGAGAAATTCCCAGCTGCTTTGCAATGACTCTGCTCTGCTTATCTGTGGGGAGTGTCAGTGAAGGCCAGAATCTTGCACCCTGGCTGCTCTGGGTGGCCAGAGGATGGTGGATTCAACGGGAGATGTAGTGAATTCTGGCATCCCATGAGTCGTGGGAGAGGCTGAGCTGGTCATGGGAAATGTGCAATCTGCTTGGAAACACAGGTCTAGAATGGCACAGAAGTTCACTGGGTGAACTTCTAGAGAGCTGGTGAAACAAGCAGATTAGTTATGCAGATTTCCATCTAAAGGAGTCTGTTTTTCCACAAAATGGCTGAGTTTGAATGTACTGGCATTTTTTGATTGGAAAGAACTTTCGCAGTTTAAAAAAAAAGTTTTGCTACTAATATACTAGAACCATGCCTTAATTGAATCCTTTGGGACCTGAGAAAGCATAGAAGATAAATTTTAGATGCATGCAAAAAGTCTCAGTTTAATGAATATCCTAGATAATCAGAAAGAATTCAATGTGAAATTCATCTAGAAAGTCTTCCATAGAAAGCAGTTTTTTATTACAAAAGAGAATGTCTTTTGCAAGTGTCAGCTGGTATGCTAAACCTATTCAGAGGTATTCAGTGTTGATGAAGAAGTTATCCACCAATTCTGTAAGCTTGAGTGAGATAGGTATGCAGAATCGAATTTGCAAATGCTCTAGGGCCTATGGATCTAGACAGAATAGCAAAGATTGGGGTTTGTTTGCTTCATTCCTTGTTGCTCTGTTTCATTTCAGAGAGAGGTTGTGGGTAGGATAATGGCTAGTTAATTCAACTTTGTGATATCCGTCACCATTGATTACCAGGTGGCTTTATGTCTTTCTGTATTTGTTTTCTGGAATGTATCTGTCTATTTGCATTTGAGTTGAGTGGAAAATAGTTCTATACACAGGTAACTTCGGAGGCCTTCTTAATCAATGACATCCTCTCTAAACTTCTGCAGGAAATAATATCATCAGCTGCCTTAAGAAAATATTAAAAAATATTTTTTGTTCATTTTTAGATTTTTTTTGTTAAGAGTTAATAAAAAAAAGCAATTATCTATTATTGCAGTAAAATTAGATGAAACCAACACAACCTCACTGCAAAAGTAGTGAATTTTCACTGCTTCCAAAGTAAAAATTGGATCTCATGAAATGTCTAAGGCTGATATTTAAAAATGCAGCTTATTTTTTTTCTGTTTTGCTTCCCTTCCTATTATTCAATAGCTAAACCCATCAACTCAGTTCCAAGAATATATTTTGCTGGCTGATTTAATCTAATTTCCTCATTGAGCATGCACTGGAATAAAAAAGCAAATCAATAGCACTCTTGGATATCTTCAAGATCATTTCAGTTCCTGCTTCCATGTCAGCCCTCGTTCTTTTATAAGAAAATGAGCGAAGCTGGTGAATGTGGATATGTAAAGGTCAGTATTCCATGTCTTTTAAATGAATGAGGAAATTGTTGTTCTTAGGATGTTATTAACTCTGTGATCTGGTTTGTTTGTGCAATATACATCATGCTAATTCCTCCTTGGTTTGAGGGGAAAATGCATCCCACTAGAAATGATATCTTCACAGACTGTTTTCTGAGGTGCTGTGTGTATTGGTTTGTTGTCCTGTTGGGTTGTAGTGGCAGATCCCTGTAAACAGACTTCATGGTACTCAATTTCTTGTCTTTTGTTGGATAGCTTAGTCCTTCTCAGCTCAGTTGACAGGTTTTGTTAACTTCTCTGCCAGCTTTGTGAGAAGCTGCTGTTTAAAGTTAACAGGCCACATACATTTATCTGCTTTCTGTTCCTATTTGATTATTTTTGTTTGTATTGTACCATGCTCCATACATTTATTTGTGAATGTCTCATCTGGATCTTAGCTTCTAGAAAATTCCACAAGATTTTTCAGAGTTTTTAAAAGTGTATTTCTAGACTGTAAAAGCATCACTCTCCTCTAAAATTGCTTTGTAATGTTGCTAAAAGGAACATGGTCCCCATTTTCCATAAACAGGTGGGGATGTGCTTCTGTCTCCCTCTCCTGGAGAGGCAGAACCCTGACAAAAGCTGGTTTGGGCACTGGCCATTACTTTGCAAGATCTTTGCAGAGTGGTTTGTGTGGTGATGTCGTGTGGAAATAAAGTGATATATTAAACTATTAAAGTGATGACAAAAGCTGTGTTTTCTGTCGGAAGTTGAGGTTAGCAGGATGCTGACACTGCTGTGACTGGTCATACCCTGAACCATCAGACCTCTTACTGAGAGAGGCAGCTGCCACAGGTTCTGCAGTCCAGAAGAGATGCTTATGATATCATTACATGCGGGACAAGTAATTTGATGCTGATATACTCTGAGATTAACTGGAATTAAAATCCATGAGGGATGCTTATGTGTAATCATCTGTGTGATTTGGGTGTAATTTAAAAAACATTGTAACTAAAAAGAGAAAAAACAGGAAAGAAAAATGAGTTTCAGGTATTGAATAGAATGTAAACCAATGTTTTGTTGTCTTTAGAAAACAGGAATAAATGGTTAGAAATGTAGTCTGTATTAAGAAGGCATAAAAAAAGTTTGTGTTCTTCTGCTATCTTTATCCCTGGAATACCATATAGTAAGTTTAGTTACTTAAAAGATAATGTATTTACACCAGAACAAATTCTGTTTGTGGTACATTGTCAAAAGCAGGTAGCTGTGAGTGTAGACATACCAACTGACAAAAAAGTGATGTTCAGTTATCTTTGCTTCCAATTTAAAACAGAAAAATAAGTTTATAGTTTGTTATAATTAAGCCATAGTTTATTGTCAGATTTTGAAATGAAGGATCTTATCTTCTTCTTTAAAAAAATTATTCTCATATTATGAAGAAAATGGTTTAAATGAGTTTTGTGTTACTAATATGTAAGATTACTATCTGTCTGTAAAATTTCAAACTACTGGCCCTTCTGGAAGGGCTTAAGACATATTATGGGATGATTAATACTCACAACACCCTTGTGAGACAAGACTGAGTTTATACCTATGTCACGGAGAGGTGGACTTTGGTAGGATACACACTTTGACTCGCATATTAAGGAAGTGGCCATGGAAATGCTAAGCCTTTTTCCCATCAGCTTGTTTGCTGAGTTCTCTGTGGATAAAGTGGCATAGCTACCTTGTCAGTTCACTGACAAAACATGAAAAACCAGCACCAGTGAGACTTGTTTGGCCATCATTTTGCAAATGTCATCGTAACATACAACTCCTGAGTCTCTCATCTTCTGTTTTCTCTGGCTGAACAAATTTGCCCTTTCAACCCAAGCATGCTCACAGCTCCTGTCAAACTGTGTGTCCTTCAGCTTTGCAAATGCATTGCAGGCACTCTGCTGTAATATTGATGCAATTTCTTTGCACATATATGCATTTTTGGGTAAAATTAAACATAGCTTTTGATGCAGGAACGTCTCCCATGTTGCTTCCTAATCTTGGCAGAAACCTTTATCTTTAGGTATAAATACAGCTAAGATATGCAAACATATTTAGCATTGCATATTGTAGTATTGAATGCCTCATATTGTAGCATTGAATGTCTATTTCTGAAAGCAGACATTTCCCTTACAGAATCTATTTGTTACTAAATTAGAATATGGTAGCAATGACATGTAAACAAATACTGCTTCTTTGTAACTCCCTAAATATACTCTTCACAGTTTACTAGTAAGTATAGTTCTTTTTGAGACTAATTATCACTTTACTACGGTTTTTCCTGATTCCTTACTGATAATTTCGTATTTCTGTTTTAATACTGAGAAATGCCAGAAAAAAATTCCATGGATAAATATCTTCACTTGTGAGTGAAGACTAGGATTTGTTAAAATTATTTGGATTTTACTTAATGCTTTTTTTCCAACATTTGCTCCAGTAAAACAGATGGCATATCCAGGGTACCTTGAGTTTGCTAATTAAGACTTAAACTTTTATGCTTTAACATTTTTTATTTTCAATTATTTTATTATTAAAAAAAAGTTATCGGAAAAGGAAAAACTGTAGTTTATACTTAGTTTACTCTAAAAGTGATTTCAAGTCTTCCTGAAAATTAAGCTTGTCTTTCTTTAGATATTCAGATTTTCACCAACAGAGTGTTAGAGTAAATTATGTCCTCATTGCAAATATGCTCACTTCTTCAGATTCAGGACTTTTCTGTTCACTTAAGAATGTGCTTGAATGTGAACATATGAGGACTCTCAACAGAAATAAACTTCACTTTCATTTACAGATCAGTTTCCTGATCTGTAAATTGTTGTTTGTATTAATGACAAAGCAGAAATTAGTAGGGAAGAAAAGGCAAGAGATGACATGCTGTACAGGACTTGGATTCCCATGTGCTGCTTGGGCAATTAGCTCATGTTGGTCCCTCTTGCATCAGCATCTAAAACCCTGCACATGATTTAGGCTGGAAAGGATTTTTGGTGGTCATCTCCTCTAACTGCGTGCTTAAAGTGTTCACTGCTCCCTTCCTGGTGAGAGATCATTGCTGAGCTCAATAAAACCTTGCCCAGGGGTTTTCCCCTGTGATGGCATGAAATATTTCTGTATGTTCCTTTTCTGGGTTAAGTATAGGTGGCCCATTTACCTTGTCCAAAATGGGTAGAATTTTGTCCCAGATCAATGCAGTGTTATATAGAATGTTACACACTTGTAGCTTTTTCAGCAAGAAATTAGATGAAGGATGAGGTCTTATGAACTGAAAAGATAAATTTAAACTGCTTCTGTGCAAGTGCAGTGAATATATTTGCTATGGGCAGATATCCAATGCCTTGATAACCAAGTCGATTATTAACAAAAATATTTGTTAAGAGTATTTTTATCTCTCTGTGTACCTATACGTAGAGAGAATTATATATATAAACACACATACTTAGAGTGAAAAATTTATTTGTCCAAGTATGAGGGAACAACTAAAATATAGTGCAGTGCACAGTATTCACCTTTCAATTTTTTTTCTTCTTCTTATGGTATTTACATGGTGAAACATTCTGGCAGATACTATAAGATGTATAAAAACTTAGATATCTGACTTCAATCAGATACTGTAGATGTCAACGTGCATTTCATGGAATTATTTTTTCAAAGGTCAATGAACACTTACCTGTAACAGTTGAATCCAAGTCACAAATTGCAGACAACTTCAGGTACTAGATCAGTAGAATTCCTTATCTAAATTGTCTGCATGTTAGATTTCTTTTGTAGCACCGAATAATTTGGATAAATGACCTTTCAAATGGTAATTGAATTTCCGTAACAGCAGTTGGGTGATGGTACATAAAAAGTAATAAAAGCCTTTAGCAGTGCTCTTTTCTGGAGCTTGTCTCAGTCTCTACCTCTGATAGTGAGTGACACTGATTACTCAAGTCATATGTTCTTAAAAGCTGTGGCTTTGCTGAAATTGAGTGCAAAAATATAGTTTCTCTTTTAAGTTAATTTTATGGTGGTAAAATCAAACTGGGTTTTGGACTTGTTAATAACAGAATATTTTACAAGAAACTCATTTTTCTCAAAATATATTCTCAAAAACTACAGCCACCATTAGAAATTTAGCTTCCTAGTATTTATATACTGGGAAATCAATTAATTTGTAAACAATTTACCTTTGCTATCATAAGGGAGGTTAATTCTTCAACCATTCAAACCATTTGCATGACAACTGCACAACTTGTATTGCCATGTGTATGTTGACTGAAGCTTGTGTGGCACCAAAATCATCTCTACTCATACTGGGGTTTTTGATGATATAAGAATTTGAGATTTGGCCTTTGAAATGCAAATATTCTGTAATATAGGTACATAAAAATGGAGAGTAAATACTAAATTAAAGATAATACATTTTTTTCATGAAACTACTTTTCCTGATTCTCTCTGACTGGTACAGCTGCAAGAATTCAAAGTCTAACCTTTAAAATCATCTAGTCATTCCTGTGCCATGCAAAAGAAAAGGAAAAACATTTAAAGAACAGGTATCACCCAAAGAAGACAAATCTTCCAATATGTCACCCCTATTGTTTGAACTGTGAGAGTTTTTGTCTTACTAAAAGGTAAATTGTTTGAGTAAAATCTTGTAAACTCTATTATGGACAAATTTTTAGAGCCATAAAACTAATTTATTGAAAAATTCTTAAAAATACTCCTCATATGAACTCCTTTCTCTTTGTAAGCTGAGACAATAGTAATACCCTGAGAACTAATTATTTATTTTCATTACTCATGAATCTCTGAGATATATATATATATTTTTATATACATTGTATTCTATCTGAATAGAATTCTTTCTAGAATACAGGAGTCTTTCTGTGGTTTTAGTAAGTGTTTCCTACCTTGGCTTTATTTGGCTTTCTATAAAATGTCTTGTGATGCCACAGAGAACATAATCTTTGTTAAATATAGTTCATATGTCAAATACCTGTAGTAATTGATAGATGATGGCATGAAGACAATTCAGGAATACTGGCTGCTTGGCTGATGATTTTACAACATGGATTTTACACCTCATTTGATCACACAAAATGTCTAAATTTACTCAGTTGAATGTGTTTATTTGCCTCCTTTTAATTCCAATTTGTCTGTTTTGAGTCTTCCAGAACATAAGTTCTTCAGACTGGGTAATTCTCCCCATTTGTATGAATGAAAAATACATAGTGCCCTGGAACACACACAGAAACCGTAATGAGTAAGACTGATAAATCTTTACTCAAAATTGACAGAAATAGTTCAGCTTCTTGCCTTCTGCAACCCCCAATAAACCATTTCACCTCTCCTGGTAATAAGCAGGGTGAAACCTTCATTGTAGTTGGCACTAGAGGGACTTTCCACATCAGTTTGTCTCTATTGGAAAATTGATTTAGATATGAGTAAGCCACTCCTGAATAAAAATACAAGAAAATAAATGTATTAAATACCTAAGTTTCCTCAAGTATCTTTTTCTTCATGTCTGAGTCCTGTATGTTTTTTCATTTCTGTGACTTTTTTATTAGGAACCATTATACTTGCAAAATATTTAGTGGATTTCTGATTGCTACAAAGGAAATAATTGCGCTAGATAGTGGAAATCAAAGCCTTTCTAGTGCATGAAAGTACTTGGAACAATTACAGATTTATGACTGCAAAAGTAAAAAAAATATGCTGTTTATCAAAATGGAAGCTCAATACATTGTCTAAAGACTAAGGACATTTCAGCAATTTCTTAAATGCAAATATCTAAATGAAAGATAGTGAGAACTGACCTTTCTTTGGGAAAGGTGTAGTTTTGATATTAATAAACGAAGGATGTCTCAATTAAGAAGACTTGTGATATTTAATGCTGTTTTAATTTGTTGCAGTCTTGTTTGATTGAAAATACCTTATTGAAAATACCTTTACTACCTTAGCTGTAGTAAAGACTGTTCTGAATTATCATTCACTAGAGGTCTGTGACAAAGGCTTTTATAATCAACCACTTCTTCAATTTTATTTTGGCTAATAAGTTCTTGGGAAACAACTGATTGTACCTGTCTCTGAATGTGGGAAGTTGTAGCAATTTCCCTAGAAATGCCATTGCTGGAAATTATGTTCTTGGGGTTGGCATTAAAATGTCAGTGCACCAACTGTTCAGAAAGCTGCTGAGTTTCATGATACAAACGTTGCCATCTTCCAAGTGAGCTAAGCAAGCCAAATATGCTCTTTTGAGACCCCATTGGCTTCTAAGCTTCACTAGGAGTTAGTTAGATAAATGCAACTCCCATTTTAGTAATTCGTATTTGTCTTGTTACTCTCTACAGAACTTCTCATCAAAGTTTCAAAATAAGTGCTTTTTATGCAACTCTTAATTTCTTACATAAATATCTACAAGTGCACAATCCAGCATTTGCTGGGTTTCCCTTCCCTTTTTAAACAAAAAACTGAACATCTGAAATTCCTGAATGATTTTGAAGCAGGTTTGTGCGTATACAAACAGATGGTGTTTTTATGAGCCTGATTTTTCTGCCCAAACTTCTAATGAGTACAGTCTTGCATGGAAAGTAGGGGTTTTTTTGTGCAATTATTTTTTTGGGGAAAAAAAAGGAAGTGCAGTGTGGTACTGCTAACAGTGTCAAGACTGGGCTCTGTTTTTTAAATAGCAATCTCCCTATTCCTGACAACTTAAACCTATCCTGCTAAGTACTTATTGTTCTCTTGTTTGGGACAAAGAGGTGCAGCTAGCAACTTGGAGCCCCAGAGCCAGTGCATCAATGATAACAGGGATTTTTGTAACAAGAATCAGAGTGAATGAAATAGAATTTTTGGATGCTATCATCAGATGATCTAGCTGGTTTCTGAAGCTTGAAAGTTTTATATCCTGTGTATCCCCTCTGAAACAAAATTTCAGATGCTGCCCTAACTTCCAGGGTATGAACCCTTTATTGAGTTTGGCATTTTTAAAGAACAGTTTTACTCTGCATGTGTATGCTAGTGATCCAAAGGAATTTGGATCCAAAAGCCACATTTATAAAGCTTCTCAATTAGTTCTGAGGCTTGTGTGAAATCATACAGTATCTTTGCTTCATAAAATCATAGAATCATAGAATGCTAAGGGGTTGGAATGAACTTTAGAGATCATCTAGTCCCAGCCCCCCTCCGCCATGGGCAGGGACACCTCCCACCAGAGTGGGTTGCTCAAAGCCTTATCCAGCCTTGCTTTGAATAATTCCAGGACTGGGGCATCCACAACCTCTCTGGTCAACCTGGTCCAGTGTCTCACCACCCTCATGGTCAGCCTAAATTTCCCCTCTTTCCGTTTGTGCCCATTACTCCTTGTCCTATCACTGCAGTTCCTGATGAAAAGTCCCTCTCTGGCTTCACTTCAGGCCCATTCAGATACTGGGAAGTTGTTATGAGGTCTCCACACAGCCTTCTCTTCTCCAGGCTGAACAGAGCAAAGTTTCACAGCCTGTCTTTATAGGGCAGTGCTCCAGTCCTCTTACCAACTCCATGGTCCTCCTCTGGGCAGTGCTCCAGTCCTCTTACCAACTCCAGGGTCCTCCTCTGGGCAGTGCTCCAGTCCTCTTACCAACTCCATGGTCCTCCTCTGGGCAGTGCTCCAGTCCTCTTACCAAGCCCACGTCCTCCTTATGTTGGGGACGCCAGAACTGTAAGTGGTACTCCAAGTGAAGTGTCACAAGATCACAGTACTGGGGGGGAGAATCACCTCCTTTGATTTCCTTCAGTTGTCTTTAGTTTAGTTACTTTGTAGGTTATTTTCCTGCCACTTAAAATGTAGTACTGTCTTGAGCTTTTTATGTGTTCTGTTTTGTATGAAACATTTAGGCACTGAACAAATAAGAGAATATAATTTGTGCACTAATACCTTGTTTAACCTAAGTTTTTAGGTTTACACTTTAGGTGTCACTTTTTGTCTTGCTAGGAGTTAGTGTATAAACAGTTGAAAATGCAAATCTTCACTCCTTTTTTTTTTCTTGAATTCTCATTCCAGTGGTTTTCTTTGAAGCAGCAGTCATAAATATTCTTTAATAGATTAAAATATCCTTGAAGAGGAAATGCATTTCTAAAGTGTTGTAAATGTCAAAGCGAGGATGGAGGTAAAAATTATCTCTGAACTTAATATTTCTATCAGAAAATTCCCCAGAGGGAAATAAGCTTGCAGAGAGCACTGATAATGCATAAATACTTATGCTGATTCAAGAAAGGATCTTTAAGATCTGATGCCCATTGAGGTTTGTGGAAGATCATATATGTTTTAAGTTACTTTGTTTCTCCTTGTACTAATAAATTCCTGGATGGGCAAGAAGGAACTGAAACTCTTCTTTCCCTGTGAGCTCCCCATTCTAGTCTTGGTTTAGATCTCTAATCACGAACTCAGTTTTGCATGAACAAGGGTTTTGATCATTCTCTGTCCTAATGAAACCTATATCCAGAAGGCACACCCTTCTGCTTCCTCCCTCCAAATGCTGAAGGGGTCTACACAGATATCATACATACAGGAATACACAAGGAGAGTAATCTGTTAATTGTGCCCACGTTCTAAAGCACAGGGCATTGTGTTACTCTACAAGTCATGAGTATTCTTTAGTGTTTTATAAAACTGATCAAAGTAGATTATCAAATTACCAACAAGTTTTTGGTTGCTACCAAAAAAAACCCCTATGTGTACATCTAAGAGTAAAAGAATGAATCAGAATACTTTTTATCTGTGAATAAAATGTTCTGAAAAAGCTCGGAGTATTTCTTGTGGAGAGACAGTAAAATGCTTAGATGGTGAGAACTGAAAATCAGCAAGGTTCTGTATGTTGGAGAGTGTTCAGAGAAACTGAGGGAAGTCTGCAACGCTGAAGAAATGCTGGAGTAGGAGATTAAATTGGTGATAAGTGGAAAGCTGGTGAGTAGATAGGATTAATCAGATTGCCAGTAAATTTCAGCTACTCACAGAAAATTTCTGTTGTGATATCTTACAGAGGTAGAAAGTAATATCAAACTCAGATGGAATGGTGAATAAAAATGCAATGTGAAGATAAGAACATATGGAAATTGTAAAGGGGATTGTTGTATCAGAATACAGTGCTTTGTCAAATGTTTCTCAAGAACGTGTTGATACTGGTTTTTACTTGCAGTAAGCAAAAAAAAAAAAACTTTGGTAGGTTATCAGTATAAAGGTTTTTCATATCATATAGCAGCTCTGGGGAACAGTAACATCAAGGACAGGTGGCAAGTCCCTGAGGTTTTACCAAATTGGGATTTTCCCTTTAGCTGTTAAATATTTTATTCTAATATTTTATTCTGAGTTTAATACTCAGAATGTCTCTTGGGATATAATTTCATTTTCTGGCTTTATACACTTTCCCTAAAATGTGGGAATATTTGCACTATGAGAGGCACAAACATAAAAGAACAAGGCTGAATACTGAAGGCATCTGTTGTTCTCAGTAGGAATAGGATCCTGAGGGAATAGATGATCTAGCTGAGCTAATATAAATTGTGAACTATGACACATTCATTAAAAAGAAATCTCAAATAGGATTCTAACATAAAATGCTCTGGAAAAAAAAATCTTGGACCTGCAATATTAAGCTAATTATTGAATGAATATTTACCTCTTGTCTTCTCTTTTGATCAGCTGTTTCTTTTAATGTTGTGTTCTGAGACTTCTCTTAGGAGTCTGTGTCCAATGTGTCTCCAGTTGCCATCTTCTGGCTACTCTCTACTTTTATCACAGGCTGAAATGTAATTTCACAAAGCTTACACATCAGCATTCTTGCTTAGTTTTCAAATTCTCAGTTTCAGAAATACATATAAGATTTGTTAAACTACATGCTGAAATAAAATTGTATTTATTTCAGGTTAGAAAAATGAAATTCAAGTAGAAATACTTCAAACAGCATGGATGTCCTTCCTTCTCCACGGGCTGAACTGAATTACATAAAACACAATAAGAATTGGGATAAGTGTTTCTTTCAAAGCAATCCTCCTTCTTTTCTTGTTTGATGCACTTCTTACTCTTCTTTGCACCCAGCTTTTAAATGCAACTAGTCTAGGTTGAAATGAGTACTGCTGTATCTTTATGGCTGTCTCCTAAGACTTGAAAATTCATTTCTGGATTAGTCACAGTCTTGTAACTCCTGCTGTGTTTTTTGTTGTTTGGTTCTCCCCACCTCCAGCTGTGATATCTGGAAAGGTAAATTAAAAGCTCTCAGTAATTTTTGCATATCTGTTTTATACAATTTCAATAAAAAATGTTTTCCCTGAACTTCAAATCTGTTCTTTTGAAGCTGGCATGATCTCTTACATAACACACTTGGGAAGTAATTCTGGGGTCAGTCCTGATATACTATCAATTAGGATACTCTGCTTTAGTAGCTTGTGACCATGCTGTCATGTAATGAGAAACACTATCTCTTCTCTTATAGAGTCTTTTGTTCTCTTAATGAGGAATTTTATCTGAGTTAAAACCCTCTTGAAAAGGGTAGAAGGAGGAAGAAAAGCTGATGCAATTGTTTCATATAACAAAATACAGGCCTATATCATAGATAAAGTACTATTTTTGTTTGCTGCAGATCCAGGCACTTTCACTTCTGGACACGGACTTCAAATCAAAACCTCAATGGGGAGGAGAAGTACAGACAAGGATGGTCTCCTCCTGCCTCCCTTTCACTACAGGTCTGGCTCTGAACCTGGAAGCAGTGATGGGAAGGGTTGGGAGAAGGGGCTTAAGAAGTGTTCTACCTAAATTCATGCATGGCATTAATAGCGAATTGGTTTGGAACAAGCCACACAAATTGTTTGGATTGAGAGATCCAAGTCATCTTAATCGCAAATGAAAGTGGATATCCCAGAAAGTGCTTCTCAGCTCTGTGTTTCCAATTCAACTTTCCTGGACTCAAATACCAGGATATATGCAAGTCATTCCTGCAGTTTCTACTTGTATGTACAAATGGTTGTGAAGCTGAGGGTCTAATGATTGTTGGGATCTTGGAGGAAATAATCCTTCTCTCTAGTTAGGGCATGAGCAGAAGGGTTTTTTGTTGTTGCTGTTAGGTTGGGGGTTTAGTTTGTTTTATTTCCCTAGAAACTTCTGCATGAGACACTAGCCAGAATTTTGGTTCTATGTCTCAGAGCCAGCGGTATTGCCAGCAGTGATTTGTGGTTCAGTCAAGATTACAACACAAACAAACAGGACCTCCAGAAGCTCAGCTTGAGCTGATGGCCTTTTTAACAGCTAATAGCACAATAAACAAGCAGAAGTGGAATTGCATTGGGATGGCAATTAAAATCTTTGCCAGAGAAAAGGGACATTTCTGAAGCGCTGCTAAGTGGTTTTTCCAGCCATATTTTTTTCATTGACACTTCTGCTCTCAGTGTAACCCTGAATCTCTGCCATTTTGTCCTCTAATTTAGACTTATCACATCATGTTTCCTGGTTAGTAGGATTTCACTACAGTCTAATATTACTGTGTGTTCTCCTACAAGTAAAGAAGAAAAAAAATCCAAACCACAAAACCCCCCAAACACTTGTTAAGCATTTTTTTTCCTATAGCCCACTTCTTTACAAAGCTCTACTAAAAAACTTTTTTATTTATAATTTTCTTTTGCATATCACTCTACCATTAAACTCTACCATTAAACTTGCCCACTGAGTTATCAAAAAAAAACCAAAAGCAGAAGATAATTTATGCTTTCCTCTTCAAAGTGATGGAGAAGAAAATTCTTGTAATGCATCTTCTTATTATAATTTTAAAATATGGGAAGCTATTTAAACACCAGAATAGAAGGAAAATCTGTCTGTTATATGCATAAATGTAGGAAATATGCCTTTTAGTTTTTCAGATTTGCTGAGCCATTTAAATTGGAAGAGTGACAATAAAAATACATGTTGCCAAGGACTCTGAGCTAAGAAATTTTTGGAAAGCCAAAATTTTCTAGGGTGACTTTTGTTTTGTCTCTGAGAGTCAGCAAAAAGAGTTTGTTTGTTTGTTTGGGATTTTTTTAATGCAAGAGACATCCACTGCAGTTTAATTGAATTTTTAAAGCATTATCCTTATATGCACTTTCTGAGAACCAGGGCTGCATAAATATATTTCAAGGCAAATTATTTCAAGGTAGTTTTTTTACCAGCCTCACTCATACAGTCGCAGGTGTTTTAAAAATAATTTTTTCTTCAAGACGGATTATTCCTGAAATCCTGGGTTTCTTAGATGTCTTTGTTAGAATTAGAGTTCTCAGATTCTGCACATGTTTACAAGAAGTAATAATCATACTCAATGTTGACCTTCCTCCCCAGGCTTAAGTGCAGATTAGAGCATTTCATATATAGAACAAAATAAAATCTCTAGAAAAACACTGAAGGTTCAGTGTTGCTCTCCAAAGAGTCCTTAACTTTTTTCCTGGAGAAAGGTCTTGGCATTAATTATTTGACCACTTATGCTTTTTTCTGTAACATTTTTGCTACAATTTTTATCATCTCTTTTTAAAAACTCAATATCTGAAATTTTCACCAACAAAATCTTTGTGCCATTTAAGATGATACCCTTCAAACCCAAGGGAAGTGACAGGAGGAATTTTTGCAGTTGGTTTAAGCTAACAAAAGAAGATCATTAAAATTTGATCACCTTCTTTTTAAATAAAGCACTGCTGGAAAAGGAAAAGCAATTGCTCCTGGCAAACCAGATTTCTTTTTATTTTTGATATCAGAGGGTAATAACCAGGCACTAGATTATCTAATAAAGGACTTGAGAAAGATGGGGTTTTTTAACTGCTCTTTGGAGAAGCAAATGAGGTCTGGACATGTCCATAGAAGTAAACTAGTTCTGTGTTGCAAGAGATGAGAGTGGTTCAGAAAGTTCATGTTCTGGAATAAAAGCCATGACAAGAGGTTCAGGATGAGGCAGAGGAAGGGCCCACCCCAAAAATTTACCTTTAAGACCTAAGGACTGACATAGGAACTGTTTGTTTTCCCCCATCCATGTACTTTAACTACTTCAGTCATAGCAATGTCTTGCATGATTTAAAGTGAAAATTGATTTACTTCATGTCTATGGGCAAGTATGTGCATTTTGGTGACCTATGTTAACTGCAAGTTCACAATGGGTACATTTCTAGGAAATTGTTCTCACACTGATGAGCAAGTTCAGAAGTTGGCATTGCTCCTAAATGATGACCATGAGAACAACTTTTGATAAAAGGCAAAAGTATTTCCTTGCTTTCACAGGCAGGAAAGCAAATTGCAAACAGATTCGTATTGTAAGAGAAGATGTTATGCATAAAGTCTTATTATGGAAAAGAGAGGGAACATGCCATCCATCTATGTCTGATCCATATGTTTACAAAGCCATTAATTTATTTTCAGCCTATTTAAAATATTAATCATGTGAACAGAATTAAAGTATTCTAATAGCAATAATATCAACAGCTCATATTGATATAAGATATCATAGTGTGACAACTTAATGACTAGAGATACTCAGGGAAAATTTGGTTTGCATATATTCTTCTCCTACTTAGTATTGTAATCTTCCCCAAGACTGTAGGATGTTTTGAAATAAGATGTCCTCCTGTTGATACTATTCTACTTCTATAAATCACTTGCAAGGCAGTCACACAAACCACTTATGGACTTTTCTCCTGGTAGCTTTTTTCTCAAAAGATGGATTGTTCCAAAGAAACCAAAGCAATATCTACTGAAAAAGTGAAGAAATACTGTGGTTGTTTTCAGATTCATGTTTTGCTTTCAAGAAAATTATCAACATGTTGAAACATTTATTACCCTTTTTTTTTCATCTTCTTTTTGTTCTTTCATTGGGTGGAAAACCAAAGAGGTAAGGTATTAAAATGTGACCTGTACATTTTATCTCTGAAGATGTCATATGAAGGAATCTAGATAATGATAAGGTAAAATAATGTGGTATAAAATGTGATTATTACATCAAAAGGAACTTGAGGTTGAGAGTGGAGTTACCTAATAGAGAGGAATGAAAACTGTATGACATACCATAAATGAATAAAACTACTAAGGGCATCTTTGCAATTAAGATGCCTATACCTGACAAGTTAGCTGAGTATTGGAAATTTTGAAGGATTGTTGGGTTTTTTGGGGGGATTTTTCCCCTCCCCCAGTCTTGTTCTTTGGACATGAGATAACTCTAATAGCTTTTTTTTTTGGACTGAAGAGCTTATCTCTTCCACTTTTAATACACTTCCTACAGTAAAGATAGCTGTCCTGTTCTGATGGGAAAGAGATTGATGTCATAATTTCTCTAATAAAAAGAATGATTTATATTTGGTGACTGGAGGTCTGTATCAAGGCACAGACCAGCTGATTTGAATGAGGAAATTTCCGCATGGCCTACATAGAAGTATCATATCTACCATATAAGACCCTACAAAGCTAACCATTGTTCTTCTAGTGTACAGGTGTTGTTTTCTTCTAGTACTTATTCTCAAAATGAGAGATACAAGCAGTGATATTCCTCTGTATCTTTATGTTCCTGAGTATCAGTGTTGATTATATAATGTATGTGTATATTATATCAAAATTATTGTCCTTTGTACTGGTCTGTCGACTTTGGAGTTGTGATTATTAACAGTCTTTTACTTATCTTGTTCTAGGCTTCAGAGTTAGATATTTATTTACAGGCAAGTAATGAAGTTATACTCACCTTGACCATATACAGGTTATTATCATTGTCACTGACTTGAAACTTTATAGTAGCTGAGTTCATAATCACACTGCTTCACTTCCTTAGGCTATGGACCTGAGAAATATTTTTTGTTTATGCTTAAGGCCTATATTTGATCACATCTTAGAGTGTTGTCGCTAGGAGACTGCAATGATTTCATACTTAGTTTCTACAGTTTCCTGAGGGCTCATGCACATGGCCCCAAGTACCTGCCCTACCACTAAGTGTTCCCACTTGGGAGCCAAAAATTGTCTTTCACTGATGCCTTTGTGTCGCATGTGAGATTGAATTCCCTGGTTGCTCCATTTTCCTGATTTTAATCTGTAAGATTTACTTTGCCTCTTTTCATGACTGGTCCCTAGGGACTGATTTAAAGTGGAATGAAAAGGGCAGATGAGGGAGGTTTGCCAGAAGCCACAAGTAGCTGTGGCCATACTTGTCAGAGAAATGCTGGTACGATTGCAGAAGAATTTGTGGTAGAAGGTAAGGAAACAAATTATCATTTGCATCATACTGCACAGATAAGGCTGTAAAAATCTATCCACTGTGTGTAGTATGCAACTTCAAGACCCTAACACAGGCTCAGATGTTTCCTTTACAGGTCCAGCACTGCTAAATGGGTGTGATACACTCTGATTCATATCCCTGATGACCATTTCCTGCCTGAAGCACACAGTGGGTAGCTTCTTCAGGCTTATTCTGTGTCACGAAACCTACATGAATTTCCAGTTGCTTGGAGATGATAATAAAATGATTTTTGGAATGTTTTTTTTTTTTTCAGCCTGCAATGAAAATAAGAGTGCAGAGTAGAAAAATTATTATTTAGTTTAGAGTAGTAGAGTTTTGAGTACATTTAAGCCTTTCTTATTACTCGTGAGCAAGGTTCAGCTCAGGTTTATCAAACCATAGAAAAGATCAGATCAATTCTAAGTCTATTTAAAATGGTTTTCCTCTATGTCAGTCAAATTTTACATATTTTGTGTGAGGGCTCATCAGCTGTATTATGTGGAAAGAAGATTTATGGGTCCTTATTTCAAACACAACAATCTGGAAAATCTGGAGTAGACTGGTAACTGCTTGTGTTCCCCAAAGGGCATTGCTGAAGGATTCCACAGGAATGAAGACAAACTGTTTTTCTTCTCAATATCTGCAGGACCCTCCCAGGAGGGAAAAGACAGACCACACACCTAGCAGTCTGGTAATTTAACTTGCTCTCAACACTGGTACGTCATATTTGATAATTAACAGAATAAAATTTTCGACAAAGGAGAACTGTTGCCAAATTGCTTCAACCAAAATGTAGGCTTTAAAGAAATGTTTGGGCTGTGGTACCTCTCTTCTCTCTTTCTCCTCCCTGAGGTAGTAGCTGCAGTATATTCACTGAAATACATTGCAATTCATGCCAGATGTGAAAATTTAAGGATTTGCTCTTTTCAGTCTTAAATTTTAGGTTAATTAGAGCACCAAGCCATAGATAGCATAAAAGGTGAAAAAAAATACCCCAAAACTGTCGGGAAGCCCTTGACTTTGAAGAAGAATCTAGGTTTTGACCATTTATGGGAAATCCTAGGGGCAAATAAGTTGCAATAAGTTGCAACACATAATTATTGAAGCTATACAGTCAACCTTTAAAAAAAGAAAAAAAAATTCACATAAATATATATACGTACATAAGTGTCAGTACATACATAAGAAGTTTGTCCAATAATGATTTGCTACCTAAATTGCTTTTATTTCTAACTCAATATTCAAACTTCTAAGTTCAACAGTACAGATTTTCATATCTAATTATAAGACACTATTTAAACTCATGAAGAAGAAGGAAGAAGGAAGTGAAAAAGAAATATCTAGCTACTACTCTATAAACTCTATCTTGGCATATATGTATTATTATATTCAAAAACTTTAAATTTCAAATTTTTCATTCTGTGACATTACACTTTCTATTCAAATTACACATGCATGATTTTAATGTCATCACTTAATTTTGGAAGTCTATCTCAACGCTTCAGAAGAAACAAGCTTGTTTTGAATATTTTGACTTACTGGCTTAAGATGTATTAGTTATACTTACAAAGTTCTCATTGCTAATTTGGTGCAATGCCTATTCTATTAAGAATGCTGCATACCCAGTATTGGCTGGTTTACTGCCAGTTTCTGATATTTTTCTCTTTAACAGGTTAATGTAGTTGTTGGGGTCAAAACACAACCTCTACAATGTTTTTATTTTGTATGGACATGATATGGATATAATTTAATTATATCAAATCTCAGAAATTTATGGAACTTATAGACTGTTACAGCTAGGGTTTCTATAACAGGAAAGATGATTCCTTCTGTTTTTTTCTGTTCATATTTCTCTTCCATTAAATATAGATATAAATATGTGCAGAGTCTGATACAATTAAATTAGTTATAAGAACTTTTCTCTTTTGTCTTGGAGGTAACCCCAAACTTTCTTGTAAATGGAACTAAGATAGGAGTCCAAAGCTGCCAAAAAAAAAAAAAAAAATCCCAACTCATGTACTTGATATTAGTATTCCTCAATTTTTTATTTTTATTTGAGAATATTCAGCAGTAATATATTTTTAAGTTGAAAGGTGAGACCATACATAAAACCAGGATCTGTATAATAAGAAAGATAATATTTCCGTTTTCTGCAGAAAATTTATTGATAACACTGCCCATACAGCTTTGCATACAGGTATTCAATATGTGTGAATATTAAAAGTGAGTACTCTGGCTTCTGCAGTGAGAATTTTACAGTTCATGCACAGAACTTAATGTGCAACCTGAAAACTGCATTATGCCATTTCATGTTTCAGCAGGTAAGTCCCAGTCTTGTTTATTCTCCAGCACAAACCACAGGCTGGCTGTAGAAGGTCAGGCTGGGAAGTTGCTCATGTTTGACACCGCAGCATTAGGGAGTGATGAATATTTAATTAGGCAAGTGTGGACTGTGGGGGAGGTTGAGGCAGCTGTAGCTCCTGGTTGAATGTCTGCAGTATCATCTTAGAGTGTTGTGTGAAAATGAATCCTTGGGGTAAACTTCAAGGACACTGAGTAGGTAAAAAAAGGCATTCTGAGAGCAGCTAGCTCAGGGAAGGTAGGAATAATACATATAAATGTTTTAAGTATTTCTGTTACACTGGTCGAAGATTCTTGTTGGCTAAGCCAACATGTTTTATCAGTTTACATAAATGTATTAGAAAATTAATTTTGAACCTATAGAGTCTGGGACTATAACAGCAATGAAATTAATTTATTTTATGCAGGTATTAGCTATCAGAATAGAGCACATGTATAATTTGTTGATATTATGCAAACAGTGTGAGGTAGCAGTCATTTCTCTGTAGTCCTATTTTAAAAGCAGCAACAGAGCTGTTTGAAGATATTATTCTTAGCAAGCTTTCAGGAGAAATTAAAAACTACAGACAAAAGGAGAAAGACTGTATTAATTTTCACTAGCATAGGTCAGGATAAAAATTTATTTTTTGTTCCACATTTAAAAACATTACATGCAGTTTGAATAAGTAACAGTTTGGCTAATAGGAAGGTTTTAATTCTGATATGAAGAATATAAAAAGAATTAAAGAAGCTAAATAAGTCTGTCTTCATAACCAGGGACATTGGCAGTCCCCTTACTCTTTATCCTGGGCTCTGTGGAAGTTATTGTTCCCACAAGACAGAACAAGATCATTTCCACATCCCATGTAGACATTCATTTTAATATAGAATTCACAGAGCAATAAATAGTTCCATGTTCCTTGTTGTCACTGTAAGATTCAGGACAGACAACAAACAATAACCACTTTAATCTTAAGTAAATTTAGCTATCATGTTACTGCTAATCAGTTAGGAAGGGAACATATGCCTGCATCTCTGCTTCCCCAGCTCATATTCTATCATATAACCATCTCTGGTCTGTGTTAATATCTAAGGCTAAATTTGGGCAAATGACGTGGAAGAGAATTTTTGTTGCTATTCACTGGCTGTGGCTAAAAGTGGTAGCTGATATTTTCATAGACATCATGAATAATTTGGAATTACTTCTGCGGTTTCTATGATGAATGATTCTCATCCTGCTGCATCCACTTGAATAATGATGGTGAGCCTTGGACACCTCAGTGCACAATACTGTCAAGTCAAGAAGCATAAGTCCACCGAAGAGCTATTAAAATAAATACAGTAGGGACTGTGATTTAGGAGGACCCTTACTTTTATGACAGGCAAGGAGCAACAGAAGAGATCTGATGATGGTCATCTACTTGTGGCAGCTGTTTATTATGCTCTATCGTAAACATCTTGCTGTTACCTTGTGCTCACCCATCTGTTTGTTTCTGCCCATCTGTTATTGCTTGCCATGTGCCTAGGTTGTAAATATCACTGTTGTTTGAAAGAAAAAGGTTAAAAATCCTATGATTTAAAAAAAAATCAGTAGTGGGAAAAAGTATTTTCATTAAGGAAAACAAAAAAGCCCTTACAAGCCTCTGGAGTCAACATCTAGGAAACTGTGTACAGGTTTTCTGTGCTCCAGGATAACTTCTTGTGGTTACCCTTTCTGATAAGGTTGAAGCATTTAATTGAGTTGATTTTTGTTGTAAGATTTCAATTTGCTTTTAGTCAACAGCAAGGGCTAGTTCGGGAGGAAATTTTGTTTTTTGAAGTCAGAGGATTGTGTGCAAATGAAAGATGTATACGAGGAAAATTGCCTGCAAGAAGCCAATCAACCTGTGCTCTGTATATGTCACTTCATCTTCTGCTGGTTTTTTTATTCTCAGACTAGCAAATTTATATTTGGCATGCACTGTCATCCTTAGTCTATGGGTTACTTCTCATCAAATATTTGTGATGGCTTTTTTTTCTCTCCCTAAACCATTATATGTGTTTTTGGCATTTGAGTCTTTGCCATTGTTACTTAATATGACAACAGACAAATTTAATTTCTTCTTGAATGTTTCAAGAGCTGTTTTTTCTATATTTGGTTATTAAATAAAATCTGTATTTAATAACCTTTTCTCTCTCAAAACAAAACTATAATGCTAGCTAATTCAGTATATCCACCATTTTATGCCAGGCTATTGCAATGGTCAGTTCTGAGACATGCAATGCTTTTGGGGTTTAGATTGTTTTCTTTTTTGAAAGAAGAGTCGACCACCTTGTCCCAGCAATCTAAAAATCATTAGTTTTCTTTACTTTTTAAAAAAAAAAATTTCATGTTGCTGTTAATGTATTTCTCTTTTGGTTTTGTTTGTTTTAGTGAAATATTATTCTTACACAGGAACAAGTAAATAAATACTGATACATACCTTCCAATAATGACCAGCTCTGAACTACAATATTGGTGTAATTTTTTTCTTTTGTAGTGTTAGACCAAAGCTGTGTAGGTGTGTACTCTCCTCTAAGGATGGTTAGGTTGCACTTCACTTGCCAGCAGGTAGGGCTGGGGCATAGACCTGTGATGCTGAGACCCTAACTGAAGTTATAAAAATGCATGTGGAATTTCGTCTATGGACTGAACAGAATTTAATTTCATACTTTTTTTTTTTTTTTTGCACTGCTTTCTTGCCATGGTGACAAAGATTTTAAAGATTTTTCTTGTAGCTTTGTGTAGAAATCCTCAAAAGAAGAAAATATTTTATTATTATCAATTAATTTGTCCTGACTGCGCTATAGTATGCTTTGTACATTCAGGGAAATGTTTCCATTAAACTTGACAGTCTTTTACAAAAACTGCATCTGTTTCCTCCCCAGTCATTTCATTCTTGCCAAGTACTTCAAAACAAAGTAATTTTGTATTTTATGTTCTTCTAGGAGCTCATGAGCTGGACTTGGTGAAACAATTTGAAAATCCTGTTTACAAACAGCTTTTGCTTTTTCCTTCCATTTGCTTTTCATAATGTCTGAAAAAATCCTTTTGTTTTGTATGCATTTTTTTTATTCCTCCCCCATTATACTTAAATAGTGGTTTTTCTAAGTACCTGGTTCCAAAGTCAGAATTTCTATGAACTAATACAGCCCCTTCTGACATTAAGAGGATCTTTTTAAATGGGTTTTAGATCAGCTTTTAGATTATGAATTATTAGGAACGGACCTAGCTTGTAGATATATATACCTCAGTGCAAAGAGACTGGATCTGACTGAGTACCTTAGTGTGTTCCACCAATTCAAAAAACCTGAAAAGGTGTATTACCAATATATAAAAGTTAACATTGTCCAACTGTCCTTCATATTATTTCACTATATTTTTCAAAAGTACTATGGTGGTTCTATTACAGCTTTCTATTCTAACTTTCCTGCCCTCTTTTCTCTAATTTGCTCTCTTGATTTGGGGAAAAAAACTTAAGTCTTAGTCAGTCTTTTTTTCTGACCAGAGAAATATTGGGACATAGATTTAAATCCAATGCTACCAAAATACTGCACTGATTGTTAAAAATATCTTGGTGAAACTAGTGAAAAGTCTTTCATGAACTCCTCCTTAGGTAGCAATTACTGTTATTGCTGCATTGTAATGTAAAGGCTTTAGGAAACAGTGTCAGAACTGATACAGCTTTGTTTGTGGGGTTTTTTTGGGCGGAAGGAAGAGCAAAGCAAGGTGTTGGTCATACATGCTTATGGCTTTAGAAAACCAGTATTTCAGTTCTTTAAACTTCAGTTATTTTCAGTTCCTTATTTTGAAGTAACAGTGCTAGTGAAAATTGTATAAAGCAATTGGAGATGTCAAAGGATAAAAAAGGTCAAGGACTCCAGCTCAGAACCATTTGCACTGGACTCTTCAGTCCTCTTCTAAAGAAGAAATACAGATTTATGGTTTCAGTATCTCTTAGCCTCTACCAGCTACTTAAGGAGTTTTCCTTTCAGAGACCAGAGAAGTTCAGAAATCTGTAAGGCACACTGGCATCTCCAATACCTCAGGCTTTGATGGGGTTTGTTGGGGGTGTTGGGTTGGGGGGTTTTGTTTGTTGTTTGTGTGTTCGGAGGTTTTTGTGGGAGGTTTTCTGGGTTTGGGGGGTATTTTTGGGGATGTTTTCTTTGGTCAAACTGTATTGTGTCTTTTCAGAAAAAATTGTGCCAAGAAATTAGTTCCTTCTTGAGTGGCTGTAGGAAGTAGTGCAAACATTAAACACTGGAATTTGCCCATATCCTTCTCAGACTAATCCCTGTGTTGGAGTAACCTGGGGGCTTCTGTGAGCTAATTCATTTTGGTTCTTTCCATTATCTGTGTGGCCTCACTGGAAGAATAAGACAGCATGCTTGTGCTTCAGATAGCAAACACAGAAACTGTGTCATCTAACTGCAACTTTGATAATGCTTTGATGTATTGTGTCTATAATGTATTTATCTCTGCTCGCTGCATAATATAGACAATAGCTTGAAGATGCGCATTTGTGTTTATTGTAATTTTTAAAGGCATTCACCAAAATGTTTTATGGTCAGTGCTGTCATTAAAATTAGATCAGTCGATGATTTTCTTCTGTTAAGCTTTTCCTTAATGGGTTGTAGTTTTTTGTTCTTTTTAACTGTATTAGGCATTACATATTGCATCACCTTCTAATGCAATAGAGCTAGGAGGGAAGTACTCCAAGGGAAACGAAAACACACTCTTTGGTTTCTGTGGTCATGGATGAAGACTACAGCAGATCATTTTTATTAATAAGAAACACTTCTCAGGAAGTTGGAAAACAGTGAATTTATAAGTAAGGAGTGCAGGTAGCTTCCTAACGAGACTTCCTTGGAGAGATGCTAACCACATAAAGCTAACTGTGCCAGAGCCTATTTCCCAGCTGCCGCAGGTCAGGGAGCTGGAAAGCAGGGGCAGGTCCCGGCACAGAGGTACCAGCTGGGTTTCTGCATCTCTCTTCCTGCTGTACAGGTGTGCAGTGCCCCGGCGTTTCCATGACCTTCAAGCCGGCTACGGGGCCCGAGGCCGACGTGCAGAGTGCAGGGGGAGCGGAGCCCCGCCAGCTCCCACTCCGATCACATCCCCGCAGGTCGGGCGGGGGCAGGACGGTCCCTGGGCTCTGCCCTCGGCCGTGTGCCCCCGCCCAGCAGCACGGAGAGGAGCAGGGCCGCGCCCCGGCCGCTCCCCCCTGCCCGCCCGCGGCCGGCGGGAGGAGCGCGGAGCGGAGCGGGCCCGGGGGCGGTGCTGCGCTGCNGCCGTGCCGTGCCGTGCCGTGCCGTGCCGTGCCGTGCCGTGCCGTGCCGTGCCGTGCCGTGCCGTGCCCAGCTGAGCCGCACCGCGCTGAGCCGCGCTGACCCGCGGGCGTCCCTTGCGCAGCCACCCGAGGTAGATCGGCGGGAGCTTGATCGGCCGTGAGGAGGCGGCGAGGCGGGGCGAGGCTCTGAACTGCCCCAGAAGTTTGCTGGCAGAAACTGTTCCCTTTATTGGCAAAGTCTTCAGGCTCTCCTCAGAGGAATACCCCATTGCCTAAGATGAGTGGCTGTAGGAAGAGGTGTAAGCGGGAAATATTGAAATTTGCCCAGTACCTTCTCAGGCTAATCACAGGTTCTCTTCATACAGGTAATGACTGTTTTTCTCTGTAGTCGAGCTGTTCAGCATGATAACAAGAGAATTGCCTAAGGATAATACAGGGTTGTCATTGTTTTATATTATCATTCCTTTCATCTTATAAATAATAATAAAAGAAGATCTGTGAACTACTTTGTGGCTGAGCATAATGAAACGGAGCATAGTCTGATGTTACAGTGTTTATAGAGAGTCTGACATTTTCTAAGCCTTTACACCCACGAACCCGGATCGGGATGTGAGTGTACATGCTTCCACCTGTCCACCTGTGTGTGCTAAAGGTACTGCAGAGAGCACACATTGCTCAAAAAGGATGAATCTTACGGTTTTTCTTTTTACTGTTTCTTGGACTGATTTAGTTTGACAAGCACACTACATTCTTTTTCTTGGAGGCTTGGTTTTGCTTATCTAAAGATGTAAATCAGCTGCAAACTGTCAGTGTGATGTTATAGTATTTTGTATGAAATTTTAAATAGCACTTGTGCCTTGCCCTTAAGGAATTTGAAACATATTGGGTGTCAAAATTCCTTAGGTAATTTTTTCCTGTAACCTTGGACAAAGTGTGCAGTATCAGAGAAGCTAGTCTGAGCAGATGCTGTAGTTTTCTTCTTATCACTTTGCAAAATATACTTTTCTCACAATTCAGCATTTTCTATGGCTATTTATGCTAACTTACATGATATCATTCTGTATTTATAAAATATAATTGTGCTTCTTTCTAGACTTCAGTTACTTTTTTTTCCCCTTGCAGAGCTGCAAGTCCAGCATCAGCAGATAATATCCAATTACACTAACATGATTGTTGAGAATTAAAAGCCATTTATTTAAAGTCATCTGGAAGTTTCAGCTGGTTATTTTTGGGTTTTTGGTGGTAGTGTGATGGTTATATGTGTTTCTGGTTTTGGCACTGATGAAAAGATTTGAGAGCAAAGTTGACTCTTCAGTAATAATTGGAGGAATTGATGCATGCAATTAATCAGATTTGGGGTTACAATGCTATAAAGGTCATAGCATAAACACTGGCAATGCATACTTTATAGGATGCATGTAACTTATGGAAATCTGACACAGCTTTTTAATAACTTTGAGTATCTGGTAACAGAATTTCCCTGCCTTTATTTTCTCTATCATTCCTAGTCTATTGTAGCTTCTCTTTCGTGAATTGCATCAATTCAGATTTCTCTGAAAACACTGGCTTCTTACTCCCATGGGTTGCTATGGAAATTAAATAATATATGATGCAAGAAGAAAGATGTGTTAGAAATTCATACCAATACTCTTTTCACAAAGTCATCCGAGCTTTTCCTTTCCTATCTAGCGAATGATGCGCACACTACGCTATTTTTCAGACTGACATTTGTGCTGCAGCCTTTCTGAGCTCACAATTCAAAACCATTTTCAAGACTTGTGGTGGATACTGATTCATATGCTATCACTAAAGTTCTTTTGTTTATAATTAAGCAGCACATTTTCCATGATAATAAACCAAGGGGAGTGGCCTCAAACATTTCCTTTAATCCAAGCAAGCAAGCAAGCAAAAAAATCCCCACTCCTAGGAAGAGCTGAGATACTTCCTAGGAAGTTTTCAGTTTGTTTTTACTACAGGTAGTGGTTGCTACTCTTATTAAGCTAATAGACTTCATCATATTCAAATGATGTGGCAAATGAGATCAAGATAATGTGATATTACCTGAAATGCCAAGGGAGGTAGAGCTCCACTGTTAAGCTCTTGCATAGCCCAGTCCTACTCAATAACCTCAACTGTTGCAAACCAGTTATTCACTCTGGAGAATCTAATGCATAATTAATTCTGTTGATAATTAATGAAGATGAATGAGAAAGCCTAGTGGGAAGTGTTAGAAAGTTATACTTTGTATATTAAAGATACTACTGTTTGTATCTTGAGCATTCAAAAATTTAGGATAGGTGCCAAAAACATAAAAGTGTGCTTATTTAACTTCTTGGAACCAGGCAAATGGTTCACCCACATGACCAATTAATTTCAGAGTGTAAACTTAGTGTTTACTAAGGAGCACAATGGTGAATGTAATTTAATTTGCTTGTTTATGTGTTTTGGCCTCTAGTTTCTTTTTCAGGTGTTCCTCAATGTTTAAATTATACTTAATAGTTTGGAACTACACGTTCTTGAAAGCACTTGCACTGAGTCTAATCCATGCCTTCTTTCTGTATGGATAGGCATGTTGAATATATACCTAATCTACACACTGGTAGAAGCTCTGCTGCAGCTGGTGTGATTACATTGATCAGAAAACAAAACAAAGTGGTACAGAAGGGAGACTGGGTTTACTGGCTATGGGCCCAGCCAAGGAGTCACTGTTGATTACTGGTTTTATAGCTTGTGTTTCATAACCATTTATAGCCCTAGAGACCTGTTCTGTGGTAAATCTAAATGCTTAAAATAAAAATTATTTCATATAGCTGTCTGTAATCATACATAAGCATGGACTTGTGCTTAATAGTCACTCAGCTGGAACCAATATTAATGAAACTACTCCCTTGCTTGAAGGTAAACGCTGCATAAATCTTTACAATGGGTTTTAAGTGACAATCTCCGCATGAATACATCCAGATCTCTCTCAACTTTTTTTTGCAGCAAGTCACTATGATTAATAGTAAAGTTTAGTGAAAAGAAATAGTCTTTTAAACAAAGTTTTTAATTTTCCATGATTTTTATTATATAGTAAGTTGATGTGTTTCCACAAGTGAAATACACTTCCTCAAATGCTTGAAGATGGCAAACCACATATCATACCAATTCCTACTTTGTTGCCTCCTGCCTCTTGACTTTCAAGCAGCTGGTCTTTGAAACACTGTCGTAAAATCTTGGCGCTGCTCTTGAGAATGTTTTAGTTTTTGGATGCAACACGGATTTGCATATTATAAATAAGAAAATAATTCATTGTGAGATCAAGAAGTAGGTCATAGATTATTTTAAAATGGAGGAAAAGCGATTTCAGAGCAATGATTAGGAAATTTTTCTTAACTGTCACAACTTTTAAAGTATGGGCTTTAAAGAGATGATAGAACCAAAACCCTCATTGAATTCAGTGGTAAATTTTCACAATTATATCCCTTTCAGGCATGTTTTTATTAAATGCCTGATAAGACCTGTTAGGTGACATATAGGAGGCCAGGTTTTACAGGAGAGATCCGAATTCCCAGTTAGCATATATGTATACAGGAATGAAGTGGAGAACAACACTGGCTGTGAAATTGTACTGTCTCCGAAAAACTGAAGTAATCTTGCTCTTCTAGGCTTTTGTCGATTAAGTTATGGATTGATGTCAGGTTTTTTAACTTTTTTAGATTTTCTGAGGGGTTTGTTTGTTTGTTTTGCAATATCAAGATTGATAAAACTCATGTACAGTGGCACTTATCAAAGGCTTCCTATTTTTCTTAGGTAAAAAACCCTAAACCAATTAGTGAATGCAGGTTGTACTTTTTGATGGCATGTTCTTTGATAAAACAGATTACCAATGGTAATCTCTAGTCCTTCATTTTTTCTTCTTTTTTTTTCATAGAAATATTTTCTGACCTACTGCCAAGAGGAATATATCATTTGAGCTCATAGATATCATAATATATCATAGATCTCGAGCTGTGGGAGTTCATGTGCCCATTGCTGCCTAAATCTGAGACTGTTTAGGACAATAGTTTATGCTGAATTAAATGCAAGAGGAATCACCTTTGTTTGAATGCAGCTTACCATATTCCCTTAAATTCTGTGGTAAACAATATGAGAAGTAGAATAAATTAAAAGACAAAAATAATGCAAAATGTCAAAATAATCTTAAAAAATATTAGACAAAAGGAGCAGATAAAAAGACTTCCCCTTTTTATGCAAACAGGATAGAACATAAAATTATTTTAAAAGGACATTTTAGCTTGAAGATGTAATGGAAAAGCTAAAATGCCAATGTTCGTGGGAAAAGATAGGTTTAATGTGTTTCCAAATGCCTTTTTAAAATTTTTTTTAATTTTATTTTTTACAAAATCAGTATTATTCATGAACCCAATTAGTCTTTTTTCATTTATTTTTAATAAGAAAGAACTCCAGATTCAAGGTCGGCATCTCCTGGCTGTTGCCTGTGAGGTAGTTTCAACCTCTGGGGTTTTGGAAACCTTTCCTATACAGAGGTGCAATGTTCTCCCTGTGTATAATTTCACAAGTTCCAGTGTGCAGGAGTGAAATATTTGCCATGTCCTGTTTAGGGAAAGAAGTCTCCTTAATTGAAAAGAAACCAATCCAGATTTCATTTGACATTCTGCATTATGCTTTATGCTTGCTCAATATCCTGACCAGGACTGGCAACTTTTGTGGGTACTGTCTTGGTATTCATCTACCTCTGAGGGAAACCCCTTCAGTAGAAGGGTATGGTGGATACCAAATGTCAGCAACGTGGGATTTTGAGTTGGTTTCATATACAAGCTGACAGAGGTGCCTGAGTATGAAATATCAGACTTTGAGAGAAAAATATCTGAAAAAACACCAACCAACCAAACACTCCCTCAACTTTTTTTTTCTTTTCTTTTTTTTTGTTGTTGTTTATATTTAACTCTTGTTAAATATATTAACTGAATTTTACCCGAGTCCTCCTGTAATATTTCCAACCTTTTTTGTTTGTTGCATTGTGGAGTACATGGCTTTTGAAAACACTTTTATATTATGCTGTCCCTGTATATATTATCACTCCAATAGGCTTTTTGTTTAGAATAGGCTGTAGTACAGACAGTGCTCTGAGACAAAGGACCAAGATGTATTGAATTTAGGAGCAGCCAATGTGAAGTATATTGTGGGAAAAGCTGAGAATGCCTTAATTTAATGCACTTTTGATGCATTCTGCTTCAAATTGGAGAAAATTAAATATATTTATTTTGTTCCCTCAAAAAATCAATCCTACCTATATGCCTCTCACGTGCTGCACACTTACTGTCAACTTCCAGCAATTTTGTAGAAAATTGCTCGGATTTCAAGTAATATAATATGTTAGAAAATATATTATAATAAATTACAGTTAAGCACTCAAAAATATAAATTTTTCCCTCTTCGGAAATGGGTCTATGTAGACTGCCTTTTCTCTTCCTGATTTGCAACTCAGTTTTGTGCAAAATATTTCAACTTCAAGTTTTATAATCCTGCATATTTGAGATAGACTGAACTTCACAGATTCATGAAGTGGTAGTGGATATCTTGAAATGGGGCATCTAAAGGCAATACCCTAATCTTTAAACATATTCTCCTGAATATGTTTAAATATTTTACTCGGCCCATGTTTTTTATACATTAACTCCATCATATAACCTATTTAAAGAAGACTTTTTCCAGATCTTTCCAAAAGAGCCTTCCCTGAAGTCTTAAGGCTTCTTGTGTGTTAATTGGAAAAGGACAAAGTTACCAGGCTGCATACCATTTCTGTTGAAAAAAATTGAGGTTTTACTCTCTCATTCCAAGTCTGAATTTTAATCATAATGAAAGATATAGTTCAGCTTCTCTTGCAGATGGCACATTGGAAAGCATCCTGTAGTCATACTTAATGATCTTCCTTTTGAAGGTCCTATGTTGTGTACTGTTGTAAGAGTTCAAAGTACTGATGCCATTTATAAAGATAGTATTACAAATTCAGCTTATGTAGGACACAGAACTTAATATTATGTTTAAAAACACTCTTAAAGGAACTCTTAGAAAGTTACCAAATCATGCAGACAAAATGTCAGGAAATGGCAGCATTAAGACTGTCTCAGCCTTGTGCAATATAATACAGTTCTTCACTGTGTGTGTACTTTTCATTTAACCATTGTACAGAGTAACTGTAAGGAGCAACAAGGAGCAGGATATATTTGGATTAGAAATTTGGATGCAAACTGAAATAAATACGATCTTGGAATGCACAGACCATTTTTTTGGTTCTTATGTTTTTGTTCCTTTTATAGGGACTTTCTGCTGTAAACAGGCATTGTGCAATGGTTCTCAAAGATAGTAAAATGACAGATAAAGTCTGATGCGGTGTAAAGTGAAGTGGTACATGCTGGGCAAAATGAGCTTTATGTCTGAGTAAATAGGTGGTGAGCTTACTATTAGTGGCCAGAAACAAAACCCTGGGGCTGATAAACATGTGAAAATACTTACTAAAGGGTGTTAGTGCAAAAAGTTCTGCATGAGTCCAGAGGGAGCAGCTAGGCAAGGAGTTGGAAAACAAACGTGTTGGGTGACACTAGCTAGATTAAATATGTAAGAATTTCACTGAGATGAAAGAAGTCCATGGCTATGAAAGTGTTAGGGGAAAATGTTCAAAGTGTTTGTTCTGTTTCTCCTTTTCACTGAGCTTATACTGATAGCTGTTGGTGAAGACAGGATATTGAGCTGGATGGATCCTTAGTCTGAACATACAGTTCAGACTAAGGATAAGTTCAAATACAGTAGTTCCAGTTTTTATATTAGTAGCCTGCATTCAAATAAGGGGATTCCTCCTGGATTTACCAAGGAGCAGCCCTTGAAAGAATTCAGAATAAAGTACTGTCCTGAGCAGTCTCGGACTTTTGGTGGTGATAGGCACATGAACTAGGACAATCAAAGGAGTACTGTTGGGAGGCCTGCCACACCCATGCTCAGATGATATATTCCTCTTGGCAGTAGGACAGAAAACATTTCTGTGCAATAAAAAAAGACAAAATGAAGGACTAGAGATTACCATTGGTAATCTGTTTTATCAAAGAACATGCCATCAAAAAGTACAACCTGCATTCACTAATTGGTTTAGGGTTTTTTACCTAAGAAAAATAGGAAGCCTTTGATAAGTGCCACTGTACATGAGTTTTATCAATCTTGATATTGCAAAACAAACAAATAAAAAAACCCAGCCCCAAAAGTCAAAATAAATGTTTCTGGAGTCAGGATGTTATCACTGCTTCCAACAGTGGTAGTGTATCACAGTTGAGGCAGCAATCCTGCCTGTTTTTGTTCTCAACTAGATGATCTCTCCTGAACACCTTCCTGCAATCGCCAGAAGGTTAAAACAGATAGTTTACATGGAGTTATAAACTGAATATGAAGTCAACTGAAATAGTTTTTCAGACAGTGTTTCATAGCTTACTAATAAGAATTACTGCATGTGTTTTTTGGTATCTCGGGTATGTTAGGCTTCACGATGGAGTAGCCTTAGGATAAATTCTATGAACTAGTCCATGGAAAGTGTGTGTTTATATACTTTTTTTTTTCCTATAGTCTTAGATACCCTGAAAAGGGATTAGAAACTCTAGTGATGTGAGAAAAGATGGATATGTAACATCTAAAGCAGGGCTAGCTAGGGAAGATGGATGAATCCTATCAGTGTCAATAGCTGATCATTCAAATGGAGGTTTTAAAACCCCAGTATTTTTGGACCTGCTTCATAGTTTTATTTGTGGCAGTTAAGGGAAAGATACAAGCTACAAGGAATAAAAATGAGAAACCATGACAATCTCATTCACCTAAATATGATTATATATGTATGTACTTTAGTGACTTCAGTGATAACGAGTATTTTAACTGTTAGTTTCGTGGATGGTTGTCCCTTCCAAACTAGGATAACCACATGTTCATACTTACCAGTCTGCAAGGCCTATCTTAAATGTGAACCTGTGTTAACGGAAAATATTTTCCTTATTGAATTGTTTAATTTTTGAATTCTGTAAGAACATTAGAGATAGATGATGGCAAATTCAATACCACGTTTGGATATGAAGTTAATGGCAGCAATATGTTGGCTTGGAAATACGTGGGCACTGAACTAGCTGCTAACAGCACTTCAGTCTTTAACTGGTTATTCTGTGTGACTGGCTCTGGTACAGCCAAATAGAAACAATAGAACTGATAAAACTTAGCACTGCTTTGTGGCTGGTGAAAGGCAATCCTATGTCCCATTAAAGAGGCAGTCACCTGTTTCTGTGCAGTAACACAGTGACCCCGGCTGTCACTGTCACTGTTCTCTTTCCCGCTGTGGTGTGGAGATCTTCACTTGCTTTATGTGTTTTCAGACAGGTTAATTTGTAACCTTTACAGTTTGTGTGTATAAGCCAGTTAATTAAATTCTGCTTATGGATTTTTATGTGCCTCTGAGTTGGTTTGGACACTGTGAACTCTTCTTGTGAACTCTTCAGTTGCCTCCTGTCTCTTCATGATGACAACCTGTCATGGAAGACAGTGGAATTCACTGCAGTATTTCTTTCATTTCCAAAATTGAAATAGTGACTATTGAAATAATTTAAAATAAAACAAACAAATGAAAAACTGTCTGGAATTAAGCTCCCAAAATTTTCACTGCAAAAAGCTGTAGAAATTAGATCAATTCTTTTTTTGAAACATTAACTAAGATACTACCTTTATATTCTGTTTTTTAAGTGCACCTTTATGTCTTTGTATTTTTAACTGAAATCTGTAGCATGGTACAAGTATGTGTACCCTTGGATCTTGGGGGTTCACTCCCCTGAAATACTTCAAAAAATTAAAAATTATTTTATTTTGTAAACTTATTTTTTAAGGCTACAACAGGTATTCTAAGGGACCCTGATAACTGAGGGTTTCTGCTAATATTTTGAACATTTTGAACATAGAGCATATATTGATTATTGTTAGATTCCTGCAGTATTGAACACTAACTTGTTAATTCTGCATTTGATGTTCTATTCTGAATAATATAGATGCCATAATTTCATAAATTAAATTTGTCGTTACTGTTTCTTCAGAATATATAAACTGAAAATAAGCATATACAATATATTATTGTGTGTGTGTCAAATAGGGTCTTTAGCTTTTAAAACTGGTAACAATTTGATTTACCCTCTTGAACTTTTTATGGAGTGTCCATCTAGGCAGTCTGATTAATTTTAAACGTAAAATAAAAGTGTTTGGGATGGAGAGAAAAAAAGTATATTTTCATCAACACCCATACTTCATTAGTTTAAGAAATTGAATACATCTGAAAAGAAGTACTAGATTTTGTGTCTGTTAGTCTAGTTTTTATGAGCAGATTTGTAATTTTTAAAATACCTTTTATGAGGCATGTGAATAAAATCAAACAACATTTAGAATGTGTGCAGTGCAGACCTTTCTGTGACAGCTATTGTAAACTTCATTTAATTTCAGGTAAAAAGGTGACAGTTGATAATTTATATTTGATTTATAGTAATACTTGTAAAGGTCAGCAGAAAATAGATTCCTTAGTCAACTCTGAAAATAGGAATTAGACTTTTATATCATTTACTTCTCAAAAGTTTGTCCATATATTCTTTAGTCTAATTACTGTATTTCATTATGTTAGTTGAAGAATTTCTTTAAAAATCCCAGGTCAGGTTTTCCCCTCAGACTGAGTTCCTTGGAACAAGGACATGATGCGAGTTGGGGGCTCTGGTTTCTGCAGCACTTAAGAAAGGAAAGTTCCCTGTCAAATGTGGTTATGACACATACAGATGCATCCAGCTTCGAGCCAAAAAAATTGGGTTCATTTCTAATCAGTTAGAATACACATAGTATAGTACATACACCTGGGATAATCAACTGTTGTTAATTATTTAGATTATCTTAGGTTATGTAAAAGAAATTATTTTTACCGTTTTAGAATTATATATTTAAGATGTATAAGTACACCTAGTTTTAAACAAATCCCTCTTCTATACAATCTTAATTTTTGCTTCCAAGTTTTAAATGTGCTTAAATCACCATCTCTCATGTCAGGTACAATCAGTACTCTTACCATCAAATTTACTATCAGTGATGCCTATGGAATCCACAACAGTAAAATCTGCAGAGCTTTCTACAGAAAATGCATCTGAAATTGCTCAATTACTGTAAGTGTGATTCTAATGATTATATATATTTAGTCAATTTCCCCAAATTATCATATGTTTGTTCCCAGACAAGCAAATATTAAACACCAATGATAAGCGGCTTTTGAATTGCTGTACTGCAGCCTAACACAAGTTTTGTGAACTTCTTCCATTATCACTTCAGGAAAGGAGCTACAAAATAAGAGAAATCTAAGGGATTGTCTTCATGTGCAGATTTAATTGAAACTGAGTAAAACTGCTACATTGCAGAAGAATCAGAACTGAAGTAACCTCATTTTAATTTAGCATAATTAATTTCTCAAGGAAATGAAACCAAATTCTATTTTAATTCTGAATGAGTGGGTCTCAACAGTGACTGAATTAATCTTAACTACTCCACCTTACTGATAATTAATAATTAAATTTCCGGAGTAGCCTATGTGCACAGCTCCTCAGGATTCCTGAAAAGGCATCAGAGCTTTTTAGTGAGGACAATAAAATTTTTAGTTTATTCAATCCACTAATAACTTTTAAAAATATAACCAAATGAAGAAAATTAGATGCAACTTAACATCAAGAGAGCAGAATATATAAAATAAGACTTTAAGGAAAATCAGGAGTGAGGGTGAGGAGAGAGGATGGAGGGGAAAGAAGAGCACAAGTGACACTGGTATATAAAAATGTGCATTTATGCATGGCATCTGATACCTCCATGTTGTTGCGTACCAGATTGATCCTTGGTGTAAAGCTGCAGGCAAATCTGTACCAATGAAGAGTTTGGTCTGAGAGAAATATTTAGTGGACAGCATGGTGTCATGTCTTAACTCTCAGCACTCTGAACCTGTGGCATCAAAGGCAAAATTTTTCAGAAATAGGTTGTAGAAATATTTATTCCTTCAAAAATGGACTGATTTTTGAGTCCAGTGCATTACAACAGTAACTGAAATCCATGTTGGGGAACATAGAGATGATGGTGGTTGACAGTCAGTGCTCACTTTCAGTTTGATGTATCTGTTACCCTGACTGCTGGTTTTGGAAGTTTCATTGCTATTCAGGCACTCTCCCTCTTGCCACACACAGGTGAATTCAAGTGCCTCAATATCCCCCACGTTCATGTTCACAAGGCTCTGAAGCTTTAATGCTGAGTGACAGATGGGAATAGAAGCAGCAGGGCATTCCTGCCCCTGTGAAGACTTTCCAGATGAAGTGCCTGAAGCTCCTCAAATAACTGCTGTAGTCTATTGTGAGAAACTAATTGGATTGTATGTATTGCTTACAGGAAGTTCTGGACTGAGCTATTAAATTACCTACCTGTTGTCTGTATAGTATCGTACTGTGACAGTAATTGAAATGTTATCCTGTTGAGGCAGTGTAGGACTAAGGCCAGTTCTTTCATGACTAGTCTGCTGAGATGTTTTCATCAATCAAGTTGTACCATATAGCAAAAAGATGTTCTTTTTCATCAAGGAGGAAAGTACCCTTCAAAATGTAATAGAATTCTTGTAAATATCCTGGAGTGGGTCTAGCTGAGGGTGACAGAGATGATTAAGGGAGTGGAGTATCTCTTATGAGGAAAGGCTGAGGGAGCTGGGTCTGTGCAGCCTCAAGAAGAGACAACTGAGAGGGGACCTCATCGATGTCTATAAGGGAGGATGGGGCCAGGCTCTGCTCAGTGGTGCCAAGCAGTAGGACAAGAGGCACTGGGCAGAAAATAATGCCCAGGAAGTTCCACCTGAGCATGAGGAAGAACTTCTTAGCACGTGGCTGCGCATGGAACAGGTTTCCCAGAGAGGTTGTGGAGTCTCTGCCACACTGAAGATACTCAAGAACTGTCTGAATGTGAATCCTGTGCCTTGGCTTCTGGAATGAGCCTGCTTGAGCAGGGAGGTTGGACCACATGGCCCACTCTGGTTCCTCCCAACCTGATCCATTCTGTGATCCATCTTGACAATGTAAATAGGCAGTTTGCTATGTGTTCCCCCTTTTAAAAAAATTAGTAGAAGTACTTTTATCTCCTATCTCACCAAGTAAAGTTCATCAGCAAAGAGAGCCATGTAATGATAGAAAATAGAGTGTCTACACTTCTCAGTGCTTTTATGTTGACTGTTTACTTTTAGATGTATTGCTACTGATCAAAGTGAGAAAATTTAGGTTTGAGATTTTCTTTCCATTACAGCTTACCTGTAAGATAAATGTATACTGTGGCACTGTATGTATGACTGTATGAACAACAACAACAAAGTTTTACAACACTATTCTTTCCAAACAATACAACATTTTAGTTTATATTTTGTACTACTATTTTTTTTTTCAGATTTAGTTAATCTGCATCAAATACCAGATCTGATTTGCACCACAACTTCTTCTTAATACGACCATGGTGTACACCTGGGGATGAAACATTCCACACTTAAATAGACTGAGTACTGAAACTACCTCCACACCTACCTGGAGGTGCATTGGTTTTAAAATCTTTAAAATCTGACAAGGCAAAGGATGAGAGGCAGAAATGGCTGCACCACAGTGGATTGAGAAGATGAAGTAAAGATCATGGTGTGCCTGTGGATCTGGGGGCTATGAAGGGAAATGTGCAGTGCTGGAGCTTTAGCAAGCTGGGCCATGGAGGAGCAGAATTTGAAGGAAGAAGCCTTCAAACATATAATTGTGTCTAGAGGGAAGTGGGAAGGTGATGTCCGGTGGAAATATCCTGCTTCATGTTTTTGCCCACTTTCATGCTGAAGCAGTGTGGAAGACCCTTACTGCACTTACAATTCCCTGCAGGTGGAATACGGCATTGGAAGCAATGCTGAGTTAGGAGATGAGTAGAACTCAGCTTAGATTTTTCCAAATTATCTCTACGCATTTAAGCATCACCTATTTTGGCTCTCTACAGGATAGATTTGAACTTGCAAAACTGATACTATATACTAAAATTTCAGATTATTTTTCTTGAAGTTCACAGTAGCACCTATATATATACAGTTAGATGCTTTTGCTACTTTCTGTTTAGTCCTTTATAGTCTAGGAAATTCAGGTCTTGTAGTACTCAAAAATGTACAATCCCCCTACTTGAACAATTCTTTATGGTTGCTATTAAATTCTTTTTATACTTCTGTAATAATTCAAAACATTTTGTTTGCTTTTTTACAGAAGTGCTACTAAGCCAATATTTTCTTAGACATATGAACTATGAGAGTATGTTTCCATTTTTCAGTACTTGTAGTCTGTCTTGATTCATCACTCTATGGTGTGAGGTAACGTTGGTTTTCCTACCTGCCTTATATTATTAAGTTGGCTGCCTTGTTTCATCTGCTGGCTGTCTTTGATCACTTCTTCCCTGGTCACTCAGTTCCCTGTGGTCCTTCTGCAGTTCTTCCACCAACCCTTCACTGAATATCATAAATGGATTTTTCTAACTTCATTATTAATCCTGTTTTTCTGAACACTTATGAGTGTGCTGAATATTTGCAGCTTCAGCATTTACCTCCTGGGGACTCCTTCAATATAACTTTCCTCTGATATGATGTCACTACCTATAACTTCTCAATTTTCTGCCTTTGTTCTTTTTTTTTTTTAACCTATCATTAAAGACTAGCAGTCTCCTAAAAGTAGTGAATCCAAATGAAGTGGTCATACACATCCTGAAGGGAACCGATGCCACGAGACCTGTCTCAAAAGATTGATATTCTCCTTACAACTAGTCCACTGAATGTCACTCATTAGTTTAAATGAATTTAAAAACCTTGAGGTTTTTTAACCTTTTCTCTTTGCTTTCTACTAGAATAAGTATTAAAACACATTATCAGTGCAGAGTGTATCTATAAAAGACACTGTGAATGTCTTCTAAACACAAGAGGAATGAATCTCTTGCTCCAGTGCATTGGGAGACTCGGTAATGTCTTTGAAGAGATTCTCTCACAGATGCTACTGACAATCATTAAGATTTGTCATTCTAAAACAACTCATGGGTGACAAGACAGAATGCAAAACTGATGTGAGACTTTTGTTTCACCACCAATTCCTTGACAAGGACAAGCTGGTTCAGCTCTTGGGTAAGTACAATGGGACCCTGGTGCCTACGTTCTGCTGAAGTCCAAGAAAACATGGATAAAACTGCTGCCTGTGCTTTGATGCTTTGCACTCCAGGGGCAGAAGTCATTCTGGTACAATTAAGTAGCTTGGTATCTGTCTTATGATGTGGGATTAAAGATTTAGCATTCCAGCACTGAATTCCTGAAAAGTCCAATCAAGAAAATACGTCAGAGACATACAAACGCATAAGTGCAGTAGCACATGACTCAATACAAAGCAAAGTTGCCAGGACAACTCTCTCTCAGAAGTGAGTGATAAGCTGCTTTAATATAATTCTATAGCAGTCATACCCTTTCCTCATCCCAGCCAGAGGCTGGAATACCTTTCTCAGAAGGTCACCTTCCACATGGCTTCCTTTCACTGCCCAAGTTGTTAACCTCTTCTCTCAGGCAGTCTGTTGCACGGTATCCTGTCTCCTAGTGACACAAAAAACCCCTACCGAGGCTACTAAAAATTCATCATGTGTAATTTGTTGTAGAATTTTTTTGCTTGCTGCCTCCCCAGACTGAGCAGTAGCTGTTGGAGTGCTTAAATTACATGGCAAACTATGATAAATTTCCAGGCATAGAGCTGTACCAACTGCTAAATGGAACTACTCATTTTCATTTCAGTTGGTTGTAAAAATGCAATCAAACATCCTGAATCCCAGATGGAAGTTTATAAAATTTAATTTGTTTCACTCTGTACAATTTAAAAAAAAACAAAAAGTGCGTTCTAAAAATGATTGGGTTGTTTTTTGTTTTTTGTTTTTTGTGTTTTTTTTTTTTTTTTTTTTTTTTTTTTTTTTTTTTTTTTTTTTTTTTTTTTTTTTTTTTTTTTTTTTTTTTTTTTTGTTTTTTTTTGTTTTTTTTTGTTTTTTTTTTTTTGGTCCTGTTGCATTTTGATCACTGTTTTTAGTAGATAATTTTTACTATGCTTGTATTTCTCTTCTAAAATTGTATTTTAAACAATTACGTTATGCATCAACATTTGAAAAATAAATTGCAAGAAAATAGTAAGTGTAAAGAATTCTGCCCATCCCTTAAGAGTTTAAGAAGTCAACTACAGAAGTTGGTAATTTAGGGGTTGGTTTTGGTGTTTGTGGATTTTTGTTTTTGTTTTTTATGGTTTTTTGTATTTTTGTTTGTCTGCTTGTTTTTATTTTACAGTGCTGCTGACAAGAGGGCATCCACCTCTCAGGCTGATGCCTGTAAATGCCCATTTGGTTTTTGGTTGCTCACAGGTCCTTCGTGCTGCAGAGCTGTTGCAGTGCAGACTGGGATTCCAGAAGGCAAAGGTGCTTTGTCCCTGTAGATGGAGTGGAAAAGTTGAAGTGCATGGCCCTGAACTTAAGATCTGCATTCTGATGTTTCCATTTCTAGAGAAATGCAGTACTGAACTGCAGTGGGTAAAAAATTCTGGGAAATATTTTTTCCCACAAAGGCCCTTTTTGTTTATTTCTTTGTCTTCTTAAGAACATGTGATTTTGGCTCTGGTTTCTACTTTTTTCCCCCCCACCCCGGGTGTCAAGGTGTGGAGTGCTGTTAAAATAACAGTTTGTTCTTGCTCAAATATGTAATTAGCAGACAGCAGGGAAGATAATTATTTTCAAACCCCAAAGAACAGGGCCCCAAATGGATGTCAATTACTGATGCTAAAAGTATGTAAGTTGTCAAATCTGGTGACTGTTTTTTCGTTTCATATGTCTGATGATGTACAATGAGGGTTTTCTCCCAGAAACTCAGCTTTATGTTATAGAAAAAAAGGACTTCAATGATAGAAAATGGCATAAATAATTTTTCATTTTTTTCCCTCAGCTTACTGAATTAAAAGTTGGGGTTTTTTTTTAATGCTAAGTTATTTCTGTATTCATTAGGTAAATCTGTATTAGGAGAAAATTCAAGGAATTTAGTGAAGTTCATACTAGGAAAAATGCAAAGAATGTATTTTAAACATACTTAAAATATTGCAGTAGAAATGTCTCCAATGTGCTATAGGCCATGGAAGTAGTTGTGTATTTGCTCATAAGAAACCTCAGACATGGGGTTTCTTTAATTACCTCATTAATTTTCCAAATACTTCATTAAGGTTTTACTCAAATATGTATATATATGATTTGCTCTTGTGTAATATGCTCTAAGTCAATGGAAGGAGAAAAATTTGATGCGGATTTCCCTGTACCCTATTCCACCAGTTTTGTAGTATACATTTAATTTCCACAGGTCCTGTGTAGTGATATCTATACCCTCCGAAGAAGGCTTACAGCCACTGGTTTCTACTCAGTTAGGAAATGGAACTGAACGAAGATTCTCAAAAAATCCCATTAAACAACATTTTAAGGAAAGTTTCAAAGTATGTCCAACAAACAATTCCTAAAGAGAAGTTTCAAAGTGTATCCAAGCAGTATGTTTACAGAATGTCCTTGAAGGACTCTGCTGAGATACTGTAGAAAGATACTAATCTGCTTTCTCCCCAGAAGGATCTTAAAGATGCTGTTCAGTTTCCATTGGTTAGTTGGGATTTTTTTGTGTTTAAATAGAGATGAAGGTTTCGGTCCTTCACTGTTCTGGCCTTTGCTTCTGGGTGAAGTTCAGCAGCTTTCTGCCGTCTTCATTCAAGAGCTCTCTTTTACCTGACAAGCTCTTCACATTACTTACCTTTTCATTCTCTTGCCCCTGCAATGCAAGCAGTTAATTGATGGAGTAAAAGGTTTACTTTGCTTTGTAATATAGCAACAGCTTTTTTTGTCTTTCCAGTTTGTAATTAGTCATACATTACATTCACATACTCCTTAGCTAGTGCCTGCAAATCACAAGTTTAATTTCCTGACCCTTCGCTGCTTTCCTCTTGCTCCTTTAGGCTTGCACAACTCTGACCACTTAAATATGTTACTTGCTTTCAGGTTGTTATCACAAGCAGTACTGATTAATAGTCCTGGGTGGAATGACAATCATTCAGTGACCCTTTTGTAAAAATCTAGCAAAATAATCCTTCAGAATGAAGCAGTTTGGACATAAAGGTTGGACTTCATTATCTTACAGGTTTTCTCTAACATTTCTGTGACTCTGTAAGTGATGAAAGACTGTGGATATGAAACATTATCTGCCTCAAATTGCAGTGTTTTATTGTAAAGGATTGCTAAAATTGCTAACTTTTTTTTTTTTTCCCTATTGCTGTTGATTTTTGGCTTACAGGCTTTTTGACTTAATGATAAGCATGTATTTATGCTTCAGGACTCATTTTCTGTAATTTCATATTAAGGACAAAGAGCACTTTCATTCTGACAGGTTGATTGTGAACTAAAGATACACTTTTTTCTTGAAAAAAGTTTATTTGGGGTCTTTTCGTCTTTGTTTTATCTACAGTCTCAGTCTGATCTGTTGTCAGAATTTAATTATCTGCACAAATTTATAAAATTGACACTGGACTTTGAAGAGGCACAGATAGACAAGCTGGTTATTTATTTATGCTCTTGTTTTGTTCTTATACTATAAACTTCTCTTAGGAAAAGTCTTATAGTCCTCTCATGCTGAGCTAAGTTGAAACTATAGGAAGCCACCTAGTTTTGTAGCCATCTGTTGTCAGTATACTTCTTTGTTCTCACTGTGTGTTTGTGGGAAAAAAAGAGAGGTTTGGGAGCACTCTGTAGCTCTCTTTTCTGTCTCTACAGAAATTGTATTTCATTCTTTCATTTAAGAGAATTGCTTTTGTTTGCTTCATTAGTTTCAGTTTTGATACTAAATGTTCTTTAGAAATCATTCAGAGCCAAGTAGCCTTACAATAGCCTCCTCCATTCTGCCTTTTGTGTAACCTGCACTGGGTAATTAGAAGTTCTGAGAAGTTCTGTAGGAGATGCTTCCAGGTGGTTATGTCAGATTTCTCAGTTTTTTTGCCCTGCCTTTTTTTTCTTCTGTGTCTTAATTGACAAGCCATTCTTACTTACATTTTTGAAAATCTTGACATAAACAACAGGTCTTTTGGCAAATGCTTTAGAAGTTAACAGGCCTGGGCTTTTTGCTGGTTTTTAATTGAGGCCAGTTATTCTGAATTTTGGGCAAAGAAACTTACTTTGTTGATAAAAAGCAAAACAGTGAGAATGCATCAGAACTTGTAGCAGCTTTCAAAGCAGAAAGGTTGATAAAAGCACTTTGGCAGTAGCTGTCCTTTCATGCAAACTGTGGATGCAAATGGACATGGAAGGTGTGAAGGAAGAACATCATAAAAAAGTGTCTTGTTCCTAGTGCCACTGGGATCAAGAATGCCACTGGAAGCTTCATGGTTGTGTTTGAAAATTTTAGAGCATAAATGCTGCCCACCCCTTGATTTGGAAAACAAAGCACACTTATGGCTTTATAGATTGGGTGTTTCTACAGACTCCTAGGAATAAAGAAACCCTATTACATTTACCAGCATCTCAGGGAAGGTGTCAGGTTGTCTCCTGAATGTGATAAAACACAAGAAGTTGGTGTCTGTAGCTTCAGCAACCAGAGGACTCTGATTCTGCTGTGTTGAGAACTACCAGTCTCCTGCTGTTGTGAAATCCCCACTGTTAATACAATAATTTTTATCAGGAAAAATAATGTTTTTACAATACTAGCAAACCCTATCAAATCATATCAGTACAATTATTGTAATATAAAATTGAATATGGGACTCAGCAATAGTAGCTTGACAATCACGTAGGACTGTGGGATTTAAGGGAAAAAATTAAAACTGGAACCAAAATATTTTCAAGCAGTTTTGTAATAAGGCAGAGTAGTGAAAATCCAGAGAAAAGATGCCAAAGTTTTGTGACCTGCTCGTGGTTATTGCTGACTAATGGTTTTATTATTTAATTACTGTCTCAGCATTTGACTAACATTTCATAACCAAGATATTCATTTTGCCATTGTTTCACAATATCTGCTAAATTAGAATTTTAAATAGTTTTAATGCTTCTTACTTTAACCTAAACTTATTGGTTTAGAAAATTAATTCATCAAGGTGTCTTCCACATTCCATCAAATCCACAGAGGATATAATGGTTAATGAGGGCACCGTTTGAGGCATTAAATTAATTGAGTAGATATTGTGGTCATTTCTATAAGGTGAACTGTACATCTGTTCTCAAGATGCTAGCAATATGTCATTTTAAGGATAACCTGAATTAGCATATCCTTTCACTTTGAGGCTATTGTTGCTTTTTCATTTTTTTTTTCATGTATATACTTCCTCTTCCATAAATATTTACATCCTTTATGCCGTTTGGATTTGTCATTTGCCTGCTTAGCCTTCTGAACTGTTAGATACATTAATCAACAGTGTTGCACTGGAACTCTTATTGCATCCAGAATGGTGACATTGGTTCTGGTTGTAGAGTGTAGTTTAAGAATAACTCAGTTTGACCAGTGCTGTTTTAAAGCCCATGCTTGATACTAACACATTGCGTATTTTTGATTGGATTGGCGTGGGATTCCTTTGTTCTGTCTGAGCCATCAAAGCACAGTCATGTTAAAACATGCACAGGACAAAGATTTGAGACAGCTGGTGGTACTCAGTTCAAGTGTAACTTCATGTTTAGCTAGTACAGAAAAAATTACAATTCTCCTGTCTTATTTCTTACACCTGAGACTATCCTCCTTCCTGTTTCCTCAGAGATGTTGAACTACTTGTTAAAGGATATTATGATGTCTTTAAGAAGGGGCTTAAAATAGTTATGATGATTTTTTGACAGTAAAATGTACCTCTTTATTCCTCTTTTTTTCCCCCATAAAATCATTCCAGTGTCATATCCTTATTTCTCATTTGAGATGTAAAGACAGAGCAAGGGTTGCAGGAAAAAAGTCTGAAAGCATTTAGCTACTAGCCAGAAAAAACAATTTCTTGTGTGTTTTATGAAAAGAAAAAATTACTTTCTTTGAGAAATAGACTTTTGAGTATCCTAGACAATAACTTTCAATTTGACTATACATTACATAATGCATCACAAATTATTTCAACCACAACCTGCAAATACAAGATTAGTGCATGTAAGTTACAAGGTTTGCTTTATGATCTATTATAAGTCTGACAAAGATGATGAATGGGACATAACAAAAAACACTGAAGGAAAAATGTGAGTGAAGGAAAAATTTGTAGAGTGTTCTGAAGCTCAAGGCTTGTGAGTAAATAGTATTACTTTTAAAGTGAAAGAATAGCAATTATGAGCCAAGGAGAGCAGGTGGTTTCTCATGTGGACTGAAAAATGTCAGTGAACGCTTAAAGAAGAATCTATGGTTTGTTTTGGAGAAACAGGAGAAAGGACAACAGATTCTCAGACACATGGTAAAGAATGAGGCTAATAAGGTCCAATAGATAAAAAGCACAAACAAGTGGATGATTGAGTAGATCCCTGGGAGAATCTGTAAATATAATGGCCTTGTACTGTTATTTCAGCAAGAAGAAAATTCCAAGATTAAAACTGTTTTAGTTATGAAGGAACAGGTATCCTATGAGTTTCATTAGACCACACTGAAAGAACACCCAGGAGAGCAAGGATTTATTAAGATTTAAGAAAACAGAAAATTTTGTTCCTGCCTTGAAGATATATAAGTCAAATCTCATGTGAAGAAAAGTGCCATTCAAGAACTAAGTCACAAAGTGCATGCAAAGGCTTGCTGCATTGAATGGGGAAGCAAGAACTAACCACTAATACATTTGTGAAGCAAATTGTAACCCTGTGGTTGAGTGGTTACTTTGCAGGCTAGAGCAGTACAATAAGTAGGGCTGAAAAAAAGGGCAAACCTCTGCATTGCATTTTTTTTGGAAAGGATGTCTTGGTCAGCTGCAGCAGATGATTTACAGTAAGTTTCTGAACTGATCACTGAGAATGTAAAAACAACATAGGAACAGATTCTCAAGTGTTCTGTTTTGTTTCTGCTGCTTCTAATGCCCTGTTTCCAGGTTTCTTCCCATGTTCTCACTGCTCAGGGGTTGTTTTATAAAATAGTAATTAACAAGTATAATCATCATTCTAGTGGAAGGCTGCCCTGGAGGTTGGAACAATATAATCTTTAGGGTCTCTTCCAACCCAAATCATTCTATGATTCTATGATTTTTCTTCATTGCTCATGAATAAAATATTGACTTGCATTTTCATAGGCAATTGTTTTTGTTTCTATATCCTTCCCATATTAAATGTGTATTTAGAATAGTTATACCATATAAACCTTCATAGGTAGGAAGATAGTTAATTCCATGATGTGAACAGGAGAACTTCAGTAAATACTAGGAGAAATTGCAAGCAATAGCCAGTTTTCCTGGGACAGATCTCAGATCCATAACTGGTAAAAAATTATTTTACTTCCATGTCCCAGTTCCTGCATTTTTGAATAAATTTTTGGATACTCTAGGGCATTCTCCATGTACTGCTGTTTCTTTTTCCCCCTCACCAAAGGAGCAGTTATGATGGATGTGAGTCTATGCAGTAACTTTCCAGTGGGAATCTCAGGCCATGTGTGCTTGGCTCTGGTTGCCAGCCAGGAATCTGGCTGAGTTCTGCTGGGGGCTGTAGATAAGAGCAGGTTCAGAGGCACCCAGCCCCCACGGAGGTGCTTGCTGCTACTAGTCAATCTTCTCAGTGACGAGTTCAATTGGATTAAAAACCTTTGCTACTCAGGTGCTGGAGAAAGAAGCTTCTTGAAAGAAGTCTGCTACTTTGCTTGCAGAGTCTTCCACCCCCTAATCACTACCCTGCTTTGATGAGGGACATGAAGAAGATGGTTTGCTGTTCCTAACTGCAGTTACATAAATATAATTTTTAATTTTCATCCTCATCATGTTTTCTCTTAATTAATCTTTAATGGCAAATTAAGTTTACTTCTTGTGTGCCTGTGTTTTTCTCTGCATAGTCTTTATCTTAAAATATATACCATATATACCAGTGAATGAATGGCTCAGTAATACGGGTTAACTCTGGTTTGGCTTATTTAAATTTTCCTCTATAGTCTCATTTGTACTATGCAAAATAGTGCAGGGAGATCATATATCATGAAGATAAACCTGTCAGAGCAACCCAGAGATATTCTTTTAGGAAAAATAACCATCCTAATAAAACAATAGATATTCAAACCTCAGCCAGAGTGGTTTTACAGACATTGCTATAATTCAGTCAGGCCTAGTTTACCTGTATTTAGATTATTTCTATATAGCTATAGCTTCTATATAGGATATTTTTGTAATGAAGTTCGATTTTTTTCCTTCTTTTTTTTTTCTTTCCCTTAGAGGATTTTAGTTTTACTCTTTTAGCTGATGCAATGAAGTAATGTCAGAGAGTAGCACTTCAACTTTGTATTTTCTCAGACCTTGTATTGCCCTCTGTTAGTATATGGCACAGTACAGTTGAGTGTCTGTTTTCACTTGTCTATCCTTAAATAAGTTAAATTAAATAATAGGGTGTAAATATCAGTAGTATCTTTATATCTGTATTGCCAAGCAATTTCTTTTGGAGTGAATGATTTAGAATGCTGTTCTCCTCTTGAACTCAGCTGTGGGTTTCAAGCTTATGTGCATTAGGTACAGTGGTACAATAGAGGGGGTAATTCTGGGTTTTTAAGTTTTTCAATTCCTTGCATGTATGGCTGCTGTAAGAAAACCAGAAACAGCTTTGCATTTTTACTTGCAGTCATTCTGTAGGCAGCTTTACTTTTCTGTGCTTGAGAAGGGAGGGTGAGCAGCTTGGAGCCTGTTGATGGCAAATTCAGTTTGAGGCCAGCTTGTTCTTTTGTGGCTGGAGTTATGTGGTTCATAACTGTTCTAGCAGATTTGTCACAGAGGGCTTTTTGCTCTCATAGCATGTAAGACCAAAATACAAATACACATGGGTATGCACACACAAGCTAACAAAAATCTCAGGCCATTTCTTTTTCTTATTCTTATAGAAAGTGGTAAAAAAATTTCAGCAGATTTTTCTTGAAAAATAATGAAAAATTGAAAAGTGTAGAAAAGTACTGCTCTGTGCCTTCATGTTTTCTTTTTTTCCTTGAATTGATTATGACTTGAACTGCTAACTCCTGGCAATATAATTATTATAAATGCACTCCCTTTAGTCTGCTGAGATTGAAGGATGAATTGTGGAAGAGCATACATTGCAAAAACAATTAACTTCCATTAACCTAAGAAACTTTTTGGGTAGGATTTGCTAGTTTAGGTTTTTTTACTTTACTTTTCCTTTATTTTGTTTTTTAAAGCACTGCAATCACTTTTTCCTTTTTACCTTCTTCCTAGAAAAATATGAAGAATTATCTTTCTCACTTTCTCCTCTAGGAGATAAGGAAAAGGAAATCCGAGGGTCAACTGTGGCAATATTTTAGCCTTTCTGATATTTAGTCGGTTAGCAGATAAAGACCAACAGAATTCATCTCCTTCTTGAAGCCTTTGAGGTAAGATTACTGTGTTCCTTGGAGCAGAAAATGTGACTTAGAAAAGTTTAAAACCCACATTTTATTTTTTTTTACATGAGTGACTTGTAATATGACCTCATAGTCCTTTATTTGCAGACACTTTGTCCAGTGTGAATTCTATCATACACTGCAAGATCAGGTCTGTTAATTACTCTGCAGCCAGTTTTCAAAAAGCACATTATTGTTTTCTGACTTAATATAAAAAAATCCATCTTACTTATTCTTTATTAGTATTATTTCTGAATCTCAATCAAGATGCACTAACAAATGTGTATGTGTGTGTCTGTAACCATACAGACGTAGGCAACATTTTTTACATTGAGAATTTAACATCTGTACAATTTGCTGGTAAGATAATCAAGCACAGATGCTGTCATAGAATATATCCAGTGAAAAGATGTTCAGTTCTTCTCTCCATTTAACAGTTGGTTTGGCAGCCGTACTGATTTCCCCTCACTAGAACTCCCAGAAAGCTCAGTTAAAAGGAATAGAAACAATGTGCAATACCCAAGCTAGGATAAAATCACTTCACAGAAGTTAAAATGACAGCATCTGCTAGATGAATGCCTGCAAGAGAAAACTGCAGAATCGCCTTGAGCCAATTTTGATTGGGAAATGTAGATTAGTTTCACATGAATGCACTTACTTTTCAAACTATAAGGATTTTTTTTTGTTTGTTTATGGAATTTTCAAGTGTCACTGAGGATTATCCAAGCCTAAAAAGTCCAAAAAAAAAAGTAATTGGTATTTTAAGTTCTTTGATAATTTCAGTCCCTTCTCAGAACTATTGTTAAATTAACATTTCATAGATCTTGCAATGCATTCTTTTGAGTAATATTAAAGGCTATAGTCCACAGAATGTGGCAATTCCACTGTCTTCACTGTGGCCAAATTTCACCTCTGATGAGAGAGTTGAGTTTCACAAATGGGTCACTTTGCATCTGTCTTTTGATTATGGGCATAGTGTTTCCCTCAAGATTTCAGAACCCAGAACCGTGTCATCCTTAATCACTCCATTGATCTTGTGTGACTTGCACATGGGATAAAATTTACACCTGCTGTCTAGGAGGCTGGAGATGTCTAAGAGCTTTTATGATGTATGCAAATGTCTAGTTAACATGTGAAACACTCAACAACGTAGGCTGCTTCGTTGATTTAGGCTTTTTCCTTCCAAGTATAAATTTGAGTAGTCTTTGGACAGAAAATTTTGATGCACACACATCACTGTTTTGTGCACACACACTCAGATACAAACTAGTATTTAAGACCTACAGATCTGGGCTGAGCTGTTAAAAAGAGCAGTTCTGCATTCTGGGAAGGAATCAACCCCTCTGCCCTTGTGCACCGAGGAGGATCCAGTGACCTCCCTTTGCCTCTCTGGAGTGGAAATTATGCTGTCACGGCTCCATCCTGGTGTCAACACAGGACACTGCTCTCTGCTTGCCACTTGACTTTCAGCTTTGCTCTTGATTTTTCTTTTTTCCTTACTTAGCTGAAACAGCATTTGTTTACCATCTTGACAGATGGAAGATATTTTTCTTCCTTTTCCATCTAGTAATCAGTCTAAGTCAGAAAAAATGTGTTTTTTGCTGCTGTTAGTCATTTCAGCATGACTGCATTTGGTCTGCCCTGTGAAGATCTGGCAGGGCACAGGAGAGTTTCTCAAAGGGTACTGACAAAGGAAACTCAAATTCCCCTGGTTTCTCCTGGACTTGGCATTTCCTAATGATCTTTAAAATGCCCTTCCGTCTTCACATGTAACTTAGGCCCCTATACACTTCCCAGCATCAGAATAACATGTTTTGGATGATTTAAATGAGCTGATTTTTTTAGCAATGGAAGAAGAGGTTGAGACTGTTAGGCAGCTTTCCAAGGCTAAAGAATCTAGCGGTGGAAAAAGGGGGATAAAGCAAGAGCAACAACACCAGATAGGGAAACTGGTAAGGACAAAAAATATGCAAGAAAAAAACCCAGAAAGTAATAAAAGTGGGAAATGTAAACAATGAAGAAAAGGGGATCCAGTCTGACTTTTCAGATAAATAAAAAATCTCCAACTTCCACATTTTTTTTTCTGTTGTATGACTGTACCCAGAAATCCACACTTTAGGGACAAAGTCCTTCATCGTAAAGAATGCTCTTTTCCATTGGAACTGTTCTATTTTAATAAGTAGAACAGGTGACCAGATAAGTTAGGTCATACACCTGGGCTCATTGGTTAAAATTTTCAGGTTTTCATTTTTATGTAAAGAACAAGCAAAAGTTTCACAGCAAAACTTCCAGCTCAGTTACAGCAGCCTCTTCTATCTGGTACTGCAGGGGCTGCTTTCTGCACCCACGTTAATAACTTTCTGCACTTACTGGAGCTAAAAGAATTTTTGAAGTAAAAAAGCCGTGTGGAAATAGGAAAAACTTGGAACAACTTTTATCTTCAAACCCCTGGTGCAAATATGGCCCTTTACTTTTAAGAGGATAATAATATGTTTCCTTGGGTTTTCAAGATAATCATAAGACCTATGTGGGTTATATAAGCTTTCTTGAGAGACCTAATAATCCATGAATCCATGGGAGACAACTGCCTGTTGAGATTAATCCATTTTTTTTTTTTGAAAGCATAAAAATATGAAGCTTTTCCATTTAATCCTTGAAGTTAGATGTAGAATGCATTGAAAAAGCTCCTTTTTTTTTTTCCCCTCCTGCAAAGTTGAAAAAGGCATTTGCAATTATGGTAATGTGCTCTGGAAGAGCTTTTTTGAGGGGGATGGGAGTGTTGAAAGACTAGATTACATACACTTATACCTGCTTGATTAGAGATAAAAATAGTATCTCCTACTGATAAACTGTTTCATCACACAGCAGTATCTGCTGGGGCACATTTTCAAGCTATTAGAATTTCACAAGTCTGTGAATCTCAGTTCAGGAATGGTTTCCTTCCTGACATCTACCTTGTGAATGTAGGTAGATAGAAAACAGTATTCTGAGATACACCACAAACAAATGCCCCTTGTTCATTTTTCCCTTCATGGCAGAGTCTTGATCCCTTCCAGAATTACTGTAGCAAAATTGTCTACAACCAAGATTTAGGAACAATTCATCTGTCAGTTTGTTTTCCTATTACATTTTTTGTGTAATTGTCCTAGTGTTTCACTTTCAATTTATCTGGTTTAGCCCTTTCACTACAGTAAACTAAGCTGTTCTTATTGGTATAGAAGATGTCAGTGTATATATTGTCCTGCTTTTAAAGGAATGAGGCTGTCTGACAGTAGGAATCATGCAGGAGACATCTCGTATTTTATACGTGATGAAGAAAATGTGTTTCAGTTCTGTCATGGCTAAGAAAGGATAGGGAATGCCCTTGAAGGATATATTTTCAAAATACTGCGTTAACTGCTTCGAAGTTGATACTCTTTCAGTGTGTTGCAGTCCTAGGAATGCACCTGCAGTAAATCTACAGGTTGTCAAAGTAATTTTGATTTAGATGTTAGCACTTTTGGTCAGATGGCATTTTTTTATAAGTTGACTAGATGGTGGTGTGCAGGTACCAAAACACAAAGCATGGATATGGATTTAGGATATTTTACACTAGTATCTTCAGGAACAGTAGATTTTGTTGGATAATTCTGATTTAATTTTATTCTTTCACTATGTTGGAACTTGTATTGGTAGAGAAATTTACATGGCTAGTGTATGTTTGGGCTCCTCAAATTCTCTCTTTGTGGCTTATTTTTCCTTTTGGATTTTAGCTCTTGGACAGCAGAATATTATCATATATCTTTGCTATGGAGGGAAAATTTAGGCTTTTATCTGTACTTTTCCAAACATATTTGAATTTAATGGAATTTTACACCCTTGGTCCACCTGAGACTTTGTATGTCAAATCCTGTTTTGCCTTTCTCAGGGATTTCACTAATACAATTATATATTGCATTCTCTGAATTTAAGAAGATGCTTATTAAAACACAACCACTGTTTTTCTGACATAAGAAATAAAAATTTCAATTGTTCAAAGTTGTTCAAAGCAGAACATCTAAAATTAAATGACTGCAGAAAATATTGCATTTAGTAAGAAATGACTTAAGCATGACTTAACCTACAGAACAGTTCTGAGGACACACTTAAATTTACCACATAAAAATGAGTAATTTTTACTCAATAATTTTACAAGGCAAATGATATTAAATAGAGAATATGCAGTATACTCTTGCCACTTGAATTTGTTTATGAAGCTGTCTAGATGTGAAAGTGAATCTAGCAGTGTTCTGTAATTGATTCATTGCTATAATAGCAAGTGAAATATGCAGGTGTGGGCACTGAAGTCAGTGGAATTGGCTGAATTTCCTGAAGGAGAAGGCAGGGTTGGAATGTGGAGATTCTAGGTAGCTTATTAAGAGACTGAAATCATCAGCCACTTGCAGGAGATAACAGAGTAGGAGGGCTCCAGTATTTACCCCAGAAGTGAGGGAAAGTAGTTAGTTGCCCAAATTCCCCATTCACGGGGTGCCATCATGATATGACATAGTACTTCCCGATTGCATAACTTTGGTTCCCTCAGGGTGTATTTCACAGGACCCAGGCACCTTTATTTGTCCTACTGGTGGTACTTTAGAATCCTGGAATCTCACTGATTGTGGCTGTGGAGTGGACCTTTCATACTTCACAGATGTTGGAGTTTAACTAGAGGTAATTGCATTTTGTGGGACTTTTTCCCCCTTAAGTCTCATTTCTGTGCAACATCTTTGCAACATACCTCATCCCCCAATTTTTGTTTCTAAATCTAAATTAGAATCTTGGATTTGAAAGTATCAAGAAGAGAAAGTGTTCTTCCATGGGGGAGTCATAAGCTTCTTTAAGGAAAAGGAAAAAGAAGGTAAATATATTGAGATTCCTGAATTTCTTGCAACAATAGTGTTGCAAGAAATTGTGAATTACAGCAATTGTGATACAACCTTGCAATCAGATACATTTTTAGCTTCTCTTTGGAGGATGTTATTTGCCCAGGGCATGTTTTCCCATGCCACTGCAGTCTTTATCTGCTTTTCTAAGCCAGCTGCTATCAAAAGAGCAAACCACCCCAAATGTGGGTGCGAGTGCATGGATTCCCCAGAGACACATTGGTTCTAACAAAACAGACAGCAGTAAACAGGAGAGTAATTCCTTCAGGGATATCGAATGTCTTGCATTTGCAGAAGCAGCATCCTCTGAGGAGCAGAAGCCTGCGTCATGGATATAACTCTGCTTTGGTTTGTGTTTACCCACCAGCCTGCTCACCACTATTCATGTATTTCACTGGTCCTTCTATTTATTTTCCAACACACCAAATATTCTGTGATTCACACTGACATTTGCAACTTACAAAATCAATTCAGGCAATGTGGATTAGATAATAAGTTAGTGAAGAGAGGGAATAAAATTTAATTTAAGGTCTTAAATGTAAATCAATGGTAAAGACAAGAACCCATCTGCCAAGCCGTGGGTTTGGGTCTGACCTTGCGTGTACATTGAGCAGAAGTTGTCCAGACACAATTGACCCTGCCTTGTTCTTTTCTCCTCATGGAGCTCCACTACTTTTGTTGAAGTGTATGTATAGAAAGAGAATAAGAAACCTATGAATTAATTTTCAATTAGTCTACTGCTATGTACATTCTACCTCTTTTCTCACTCTGTTTTCTTACAGATCTTTCAGTTTTGCTTTGTAAAAATTATTTAAAAGTACTAATAAATTTTCTTCTCAAATGTTAATGGCTTGTTTATCAGACTCAGTTTCTCAAATATCCTTTATACAGTTTAAAGGATGCAGTCAAAGAAGTGGATGAAAATCATTGATTTGAAGTAATTTTAATGTTAAAACCAGTCTTCAACTAGCCTTTTAAATTACTTACACTCTTCTACTGTGTGTTCCCTTCACTACACAGTGACCTCCAGCACTTTCCTATTTTTAAAAAGATCCTAAGTGTGGTTTTAAGATAGCACTGTTTTATTTGCACTTTGAGACATATTAAATGCTACCAGGATTTGCAAGACACAGGCTAATGTTGGATCTCATCTACAATGCAAAAAAAAGAAACAGGTGTTAGCAACTGCAGTATGAACATGTTCTTGCACTATTTTTTTGTCAAGAAGGTATTTATAGCTTAAATATGCTCTTAGTTTTTGCACTCAAGATAATATTCTATGCAGCTCCCCTGGATACAGTGATATTAGATCAAGCCCAGAAGGTTTATATGAAAGCAGTTTGGTAGCACTCATACCCTGTGATTACCCAAACAACATTGTAGGCTGCAAAAAGGAGCCAGAGGCAGAATAATTTCATTTCTGTAAGTACAATGAAATAGATTAAGTTCTGCTGGTTACACTAAGACTTCAGAGATCCCATAAATTGGTTAGCACTGGAGCACTAGAAGATCTCATTTAAGTGACTTTATCAACTGGTACTGAAGGTCAGTGCCAGAAAGAAACACACAAAGTGGTGAACACATGGCAGGTACAAATCCACACCAGTCGATGATGTTTGATCTCTTTCAGGTTTGAGGACACAAATTTGAAAACTGGAATGAATAATGGCATTATTTCAATCTCATGTACACAAAGAAGTAATAGTACTCGTGGCACACCTTTTTTAATTCTTGGTTGCCTGATAGGCACAGTGTCCAAAGAATGAAGGTGGTGTTGATTTTTCTGCTCTTCTTTAGTAACTGGACTGATGCCAACACTGGGATGGGCTTTCAGCTATCTAAAATCACAGCAGTTTTATGTCACTGTTAAATTGAACAAATTTGAGTTATAATAATTAAATAATAGAGGTAATAATAATTACTGGAATCTAATGGTCATTTAAGTTATATGGAAATAAAATAATTATTTAAGGAAAATGCATTAATTCAATTAAGGACGGTTATGTCTGTAATGTTTTGAAGATATCACTGACAGGACAAAGAAGTCTCAGCTTTGATTTTCAGAAGACTGGGAAACTTTTACTTTCAGATTACAAGCTAAAATTAAGACCTTGGAATACCAAAAAGGATGTTGGTAAGAATAATATTAAAAAATGTTCATCCTTTATGCTGAAGTGCTATGTAACTTGTCAGCTTGTGACTGAGTTACTGCAAAGATTATTTGCATCACCTGTTGCTTAAACTAAATTACTCCTTTTGGATCTGGAAGTGGTGGGATACCAATAAAAGTGTCACACTGCTTCCCTTATTGGATTTTTAGTCAAGAAATTGCAGCTGTTAAGTCTCTTTCCACTGAGCCTGTTGCTATTAGTAGTCTCTTGTGTCTCTCTGACATAATAAATCATCACTTGTCCTTGCTGACATTATCCTGGCTAAAGGTTGTTTGCTCCCCTAGATTTACAAATATTAATACAGACAGAAGAGTTCCCTGTTCCCACCATTTTATGTGGTAAAAAGGAGTATGCAGAGCCTCGGGCACTCTGTTGCCAGTGGACTTTTAGTGGAAATAGATTTTGTTCCATGATGATTGTATTTTAGAAAGTCTTTGGAGCATCTTTCACAGCTGTTTTATGCTATCACTGAAATGATTGTCGGGTGGCTCCCAGCATTTAGATATTACAGCACCAAGCCTGACAGAGTTCAAGATGTGTTTGGACAACGCTCCTGGGCACATGAGGCGACTCTTGGGGTTGGTCCTCTGCAGGGCCAGGAGCTGGAGCCAGTGATACTTCTGGGTCCCTTTCAATTCAGCTCATTCTGTGGTTTCCTCTGGGAGAATGACACCCACCTACCAGAGGCCGTGGCTCAGTGCATGGAAGTAGCCCAAGCGGGATGTGTAGGCACTGAGACACTATGAAATAAAAAAACTTTTTTCAAAGTAAAAGGATTTCCCATTATTATTCACCTGCTATGGTGTTAATTGCTATTATTATTATGAATTATTTGTGCAGTAAATTGCAATATGTATTGGGAAAAGCCTACCCAATCTAATCTATAGAAAAGACCTACTTTTTTTTTTTTTTTAGGCCAGTAGAGTTTGAATTACTTTAGGGTTCATAATACAAAATTAAAGTTTATGCAGTTAAACATTTACCACCATATAGCTCTTCTAGTTGTACACATGGCTTTTTGTTTACTGTATTTATGTTTGAAAACGTTGAAATGTAGTCGACACACCAGGAAGAAAATCCCTTCTCATTCTTTGGGGCTTTTCTGAAGGGAACCAGTCTTAAGTGTTTATATAGTATTTCAAAATGTGTAATGCTATATGGATGGCTATTATTAGGGTATATAGAGGATGTCTTTTGAATGGTGGTGTAATGAATGAGGCAGGATAAATCAGTGAATGCATGTAACATTTTATTAAGTCCTATTATCTAACTACCTAAATATATTTCTTCAAAATTTCAGTGGTAAATTTCACTTTGTATTATAACCAAGAGTTATAACCCAAGAGACTTCCATCATTTCACCATGCAAACAGGTCACCATTGCTAATTACGCTTTGGTTGAATGAGGAAGCTTGAACTGTACTTAGCCTGATTTTTACTTTCCAATTCAGTAGGTCAAGGAAGAATATCCTAACAGCTTAGAACAATGCAAAGGTAGCCAACTGCAAGGTTTTATCTGTCTTTCACGTTCTGGTCATGTAAACATTTGGCTGATACTGCATCTCAGTTGTTAAGTATGTTCTTTACCAGTATTCATAGCATAATTGTTTGAGAAATATTTCACAGCAACTACATGCTTTTTATTCTGAACAAACACTGCTGACATTTTCTTTAGAGTCTTGGTGTTTGTGTGCATGCCTGGAAATCATACTGCATAGCAGTGCCCCAGAAAGTAACATGAATGCTCCAACGTGCCCTGCACCTACTGTGGAGCTTCCTGCCTGGCCTGTAGCTCACATGAAGCCCCTCTCTGATAACATTTCAGCCACTGCACAACATCTACTGGAGTGGAGTATTTGCAAGGGTGACACAGAATCCCACTTACAGACATGCCAGGTTTGTAAAACCCACAGAGAGCTATTTCAGGTGACAGTAAAATATGAGTAGACAACAGAGTTACAAATGATTATAGCAGAACAACTATGCTTAAATTGCACTATGGTTGCAGTTAACAAGGTATTTGTTGCTCTTGTTTGTCTGACTTGCTGCTTCTCTCAAGACAGGGTATAATTCTATTTCAGACCTTTCATGAATTTTAATTTTGCTGTTAGTTGAGTACTTTGTAACTGCTCACCAGATTGTGCTGCTACAGGCTTGCTTTTTTTTTTCACCTGGAAACCCCTCTATCTGCTCTAGAGTGGCAGACAGTCTGGCCTTTCCTAATTAATGGACAGGTTCGCTTTCAGACATCATCTTATATCACTAGGAACTCCCCTCCCCAGGCTTTAACCAGGGAAATGCAAGACCCAAAAGTATATCATGAAGGTGCACAGAATTATCTAATGCATGGAAACTTTCTACTCTAAGCATGTTATATTGCTTTGTGATGCCAGCATGTTCATTTAGAGATATCTAAGATCACTTCTGAATAGGAAACACAATTCAGAGTCAATGCCTGCATAGGAGAAATGGGTTTTCCTGTTGTTGGTTGACATCTTTTGAAAGGGTGTATGAAGGTTTGAGGACAGTTCCTTGGGTGACTATGGTGTTCTGGAACCAGCTGAGGGGAAGAGAAAATGAACAGCCCGTTAGGGTACCCCATAAATACCCCATTAGGTGCTGTACCTATGTTTTGTTAAAACACTCTCTTGTGGTAGTGGTCATGGTCTCTCTGCCTAAGGCTGGCAAATCTTCTCCTTCATCAGTCAAAGGATCCCAACATGCTCAGCTCTGAACGTCTTTGATGTTCAATGCTCTACTGCTTGACAGCTTCTTTTCCAGGTGAACAGCAAGGATTTCGTGGGAAGATCTGATCTACTTTTCTACCTCAGGATGCTAGACAGTTGGGCAAGTGGTTCCACACGAAGGAATTAGATATTGTGGACAGATGGCTGCAAATTCCTGAAGGAGAGAGATTTAGAATCTGTCAGCATCATATCAGTGTCCCAGTGCTGCGTCCGTAAAATCACTTACATTATTCTGATTTTAGACAATCTGATGTTTATTTTTTCTTTAGTTTAAGAAATGATAACTAATTACTGAGTTTGCCAAGGAAAATAGTGACAGGAGGAAGGTAATTAAGTTTTTTAGGTTTTAGGCTTTACTGTGACACTGTGAGCACAGCATCTATAGTTACATTCAACTCTTGCAAATTCTTGAGAGGCCACAAGCCCAGTAGAGCACTTATTGCATCATTGCAATGAAACATTCCAAAAATATATGTGATAATGCATTCTGAAAATCTGAGGGAGTCATGTTGCTTTAGAAAATAGACTTGGATGTAATAGATTTGGAAGATTCTGCAAAATTCAACATTTCCACATTGTTGAAGAGCTTCAATTTTCACCTAGAATCCTGACTATTTAAAAAGATATTTATGAAGCGTGTTTCCCTCCATAGGTTTATATGGTATGTTTGCAAGTATAGTGACAGTATAATGTACTAGATAAAGAAAAAATTGAAAAGGTACTGTCGACATAGTACATAAATTCAGCTTGAGAGAATATCAGCTTTTTTTGTTAAACTAATAACCTTATTCAGTGAATTGAGTCATTTTTAAGATGACTGGCACCCTTTTAAAAGGTGGTTTATCAGTTTCACTTTTTATAAAATACAAAAATAGAGACACTGATATGTTGCAGTTCACTTTTCATTCTATGTTTATCTCAATAAAAGAAAAAGTCTAGTGTAGAATGAATAAGTAAAGCAATGTTCACTGAGACTTTTGTCCTGTAAAAAAGACTATCTCCTTCCCACATACATCAGACTGCTTCATAAGGATTTAAGGATAGGCACTGGCTCTCCTGAAATAGTCTGTATTTCATAGTTGTCTGTCTACCTGTTTCAGTTGATCTTAGTCTAATTGGATTATCATATTCGTTTTTTTCTTTCCTTGCCAGACAAATCAGTCATGGTCCAATAAATACTGAGAAGTGTCTTTGTTCAAAAGTACTGTACATCTTAAACATTTAAATACCTCCTCTTTTTGTTGTTGCACTGCAAACATAAACTCAGAATCAAAAGAATTTAAGACACTTAATGAACTTAAGAAAATAAAGTTAATGCTGAAATGTTTTCATTTTTAAGATATTAAGAAACAACAATTTCCAACTTGGCAGGAGTAAATGCATCCGAAATCAGATGTGTTTGTTGTGAAGAAATGGGTTCTTGTACCCACAGGTGAGGAGAACCTGTGCCACACTAATGGTGCTCTGGTGAAAGAACTCTTCTTTTGTTACCAAGCTTGTTTTGTTTCAAGTATCTAACAGTGCTTGTAGTCCCACAGAGAAAAGATTTTCTCTTTAATATATTTCTCACCTGTCATATTAGGTAAAACAAGCTTTAGATTTACATGGTGAAACTTAGGCTGTTAAAATAAGGGTGATGTTGAAGAAGGTTTTTAAAGTCTCTGCTGTAATCCTTATTAAATGTGTGTTTTGTGAATTTATTTTTTTATTATTATTCTTTTTTATTATTTTTTATTCTATTTTTTTCATTATTAAAAATATTTCAGGCCTAAAAAGAATGGACTTTCTCACTCTACCTGCTTTCTTTAGTATATTGACCAGATGATGTTATAAAACAGAATTGGAATGCTCAAAGATGTTCTTGCAACTACTTCATTGTGCAGAAACTGAGTAGCTCAAACTCTAAATAAATGTTTAAGTCATAGTTTGAAATATATGACTTTTGTGAAATAGCTCTAGGACATTTTTTCTTTTCCTCTCAGAATAGAGACACTTTCCAGGGGAAAGGAGGGCAGTAAGGTGGTGCTTCAAAAAGACAAGTAGTCTGTATTCCTCAGTTGCTTCCATTACACCCTACTACTTCAACACACTTGTATTTGAATTATCTTTTAATGATTAGGTTTATGTCCTTGTAAAATATTTTTTCATTATCTACTTTGCTTTTCTAATACACATGTTTATTTTTTAACCCTTATTTGCTTTAATGAACTAGATTGTTGTGGTGCATTTTAGACCTCTTGGATCTGTATGGATCTGCTTTTAAATAAATGTTTCTTTATATTTTTTTAAAAAGTTCTGCTGTTTTATGGAGCTGTCTGTTTAATCAGGAAACTTGAAAATAACTTTTTCTGGTTCAAATTCTATCTTCTACTGTGTTCTGAAAAGTTTATCTAGAAAGTCATGAATATGGTAATTTCTGTTTCTGAGCTGCTTTTTTATGCTATTTTTGTTCCACAATAGTTAGATGTATAGTTCTAAGTGAGTGGGCGCAGTGTGAACAGAAAATGGAGAAATGGCTTTCTTATAAAAAAGTAAGCTGTAAAATGAAAATCATTAAATGATAATAATACACTAATCATGTTTCTAAATTTTTTGACGTTAATTCAAGCATCTAATTCGAGTGTGAAATAGTACTTCTTAACAAAGAATACTTTTAAAAACAGAGTTAATCTTCTAATGGAGGATAGCTGTCACTTAAATTTTGTGGATGAATAATTTTCAGGGAAAGAAGGATTGTAAGAAAAAAGTGTTAAGTGGAAAAGGAGGACATGCAGTGTGAGTGGGGTGAAGGTCAGAACAGAATTTCAGAAATACTGATTTGTACTCCAGTGCTTTTTAGAGATTCTTGCTTTTTAAATCAGGAAAAAGAAGATCTGTCTAGCCAAGAAGAGCATATACTAAAGACCTCAGCCAAACCTTCAGAATAAATGTCATGATACAGCAATGAGAAGAGCAAAAAATATTTTGAAGTACAATTATGATAAAATAATGAAATGAAAGCATAACAACAGTTGTATCATATCATATACTAAGTATTCAATGAAATTCATACACTGACTAGTTGTGAAAAGCATAGGAGAAACTGAGGGTAGATTTCATCTGATCTTTCCTTGTCATGGCTTTTTAGGCTCCAGCAAGAAGACTTTTAAGAACTTCTCAGTTAATAACAGTAGCCACAATGACTATTCCATTCTTTTGCCATTTTTTATCACTTTTCTTTTTAATGAAGTTTTTTTTTTTTTTGATCCTATGTAGACTTTTGACCTCACAACATCCCATGGCTATGAATGTGACAGTTAATTATATGGTAGGTAGGAAGAAAAGTCCCATGCCTTTGTTTTAAAATTGCTACTTGATATTTTTATGGAGTGTACTGTGGTTTGGTCCATTTCTCCATGGGTATGTCTTTTCCAGAAATCACTCTGTATGCCTGACCTCTTTTCTTAAAATCTGTCCTTTCGTGTCCTCTTTTCTTAAAGTTTCTTTTTGCTTTATATTTGAAGATTGGAAAACCATCACTGTGGACATTATTCAAGAGCTGAGTACAGTATATAAAAGCACAGTGATGCCCTTCTATTTTCATGTCCTTTCCTAACAATTTCTTGTGTTGAATTTGCTGTTTTATCGCTGTTAATCACTGTGGTGATATTTTCTGATAGCTGACCTCTGAATCACCTCTGAATGGATGTAAGTAAGTCACTGTGAATAACTGTTCCTTTTTGTGCTCAGTATGTTAATAATGGATTTATTATTTCAGCCTTCATATTCCTGTGTGTACTGTTGGACAAAACCCAACTGAGACATGAATTACAGGCTGAGAATTCTGATTCCTCTAACAGTTGGTTTTTTTGCAATATTATTTCATCATTTTGTTATTCAGTTTCTTAATTGTGAGAGAGGCTTGATGGTGGTAACTTTTCAAATTGCACATTAGGTTTATAAGTAACAATAAGTTGATGTATATTTTTTAAGATTAAAACCCACAAAAAGCTTGGCTTCTTCTCATTGGAGAGGAAAAGTCAGAAAAAAATGATTCAACTATGATCAGGTAGAGGATGCACATATTACAGGTGAAAACCTAAACCCAAGAAACATCAGGTTACAGTGCACAGTGTTTGCCTTCTGTAAACATTAATATTTAGCAAATTATTTGTGTGGGATTTTGTAAGGAATATGCAATTACAAAATTTCAATAGTATGACTCTATTTAATGAGTTTCTCCTAAAAAATCCAGCTCACACAGGGGATTGCTTCTTGAGGATAAACTCTGAGCCGTGGTGAAGGAACTGTTACTTGCTATGTTGCCATAGTTGGTCTGCAGTAAAAGCAAGAAGTGTTAAATACAGTCTTTACAATCAGAAGATAAAGAAATAAGGTTAATTATCCCACCACAATTTATTATTCAATACTAGACAATGAATAAACTCTTTTTACAAGCAAGCAAGAGCAATCCAATTGTAAGCTATACAAGATGAGGTCAGTATCTGATGAAAAGAGGCTGAGTTATCCACAGTTTCTCAGCATCTATTCTTATCCAGGTTGCAAAAATGTCTGTGTCTTAGGAGGCTTCTGGTTCTGTTGACATTTTTCCTTAAAAATGAGGTGACCTACTTGTCTGGGAGGCTGTGTTAAATTTGTTTGTTTGTTGGGCTTCACAGTCTACACCATGACTTGCTAGTCAAATAAACAGCTCATTTCAGCAGCTCTAAGAAGGCGAGAGGATTCTTTATTTCTGCTGCCTGCTTGGTTGCTGATAGAAAAATGCCTGCAGACATAGTAAGGCCCTCTACCCATTTTTTTCCATTTTCTTGTCAGCCTGTGTCATGTTAGCAGAATATCAATATTGTGCATAGAAATGTGAATTGTTTATCATGAAAAATACATTTAAGTTATAGGGAGAGATTAAATTGTAGCCTGTGTTAGTATTGTATGATATTGACATAGTGCAGGTTGCAAAATACGATAGACATGTATAACTTTGCCCTAAAGTACATTATAGTTGGTTCCAAACTTTTCCTGTCAAGAAGAATTAATTTTGTTAGGCAATATAGCTTTATTTGATCATTTTATCTGCAATGAAAATTATTATACTCTTTGAAGAGTTCGTGAGAGTTTATGGGCAAATAAGTGGCAATACAAACCATAAAAATCTCATGTAGGTCGGAATGAAGTTCATTTAGCTTCTATATCAGCTTTGTCAAAGGTCAACAAGTTTAGAGAAGGTAATAAATAAGAAAGGCATATATTGAGATGTCCTAGGAATGTTTTTGGAGTCCTAGCAATGTACAATTCAAGGATTTCACAAACAGGAGATAATGACATTGCATTCAATTTTTAATTGTTTATTTAATACTTATTTGTAATATTTAATCCATGAATTTTTAAGGGTAAGGTTTTTTAGGATGAATCTCTTTATTTAGAATCTGCAGCATTATATGTAAAAAAAATTTATAACTAACTGTGCAGTGTGTGAAGATCCACCTGCTAGTTTCATTACATATCCTCTGGTTTTGCAGCTGGAAGGGCTGCTGAGCTACCGTTCTCTAATTTTATATTTTGTCACATTTTTTACAGAAGTCCATTCTTTACCTTTGATCATGCTCCTTGCCCTTCTCTATCCTTCTATTTCTGCTATAAATTGAAACGGTAGGCATTATTTTGTATTTATTTCTATATCTATTGGGACAGTCCTTTTTAAAACTTGCTTTCTGTTTTTTTTTTTTCTTTTTTTATTTCTCAAGCTCATTTGTATTTTAAGAGATAAATGGCTGTTTAAGTTTGAAATCATCCATGTGTGAGTTTGTATATAGATATATAAGTTCAAATATAATAGGGCCTGTAGCAACAGGGGCAAAGCACCATGGTTTTGACCTGAAAGAAGATAGTCAGACAAGATCTTTGGAAGGAATTTTTTGTGTTGAGCATGCAAGACACTGCCACAGGTTGCCCAGTGAAGTGGTAGATGCCATTTTTCTGGAAATATTCAAGGCTGGATGGGGCTCTGAACAATCTGATCAAGTTGAAGGTGTCCCTGCTCATTGCAGGGGGCTTGGGCTAGATTGCCTCTAAAGGTCCTTTCTTACACAATCCATTCTATGATTCTGTACTTTAAAAAAAAACATTTGTTTAAAAACCCCATTATTATGTTTTGGTTTGGTTTTTTTCGGTTTAGTACAGGTATTTTTTTGGCAAGAAAAAGATGTCCTGAAGAGCAGACATCTTCATAAATATTTCCTCTTTTTTCAGTCATTATTAAGAGTAAAGAGTTAAGTCCTGTTTGCAGCTTGATCTGTTTTACAGTGACTAGTTGACTCTTCAGTGATGTTACTGAATGCTTCATGCCTTGAGAGCATTTAGGTCATATGATCTATTTATTTATTTTGAGTGAGATGAGACTATTTTACATTTTCAATAGCTTCAGAGACATGTTGATAGGTGGCACAGAAGTATACATTTTCATCACCCAAAAGAGTTCTCTGAAGCAACCAAATTGAGATTTATTATCCTTTGTGAGCTAAACTGCAATGTAATTATATTGGCTTTGCCTGCTATAGGGATTATTTACATTTTTCCTGAGGATATGCACTTAAGACTACAGACACAGCTTTTTAATATTTTTATTAGACTGCGTATTTTAAAATTTTTGTTAGACTAAAATGACACTTGTTTTTTTTTTACCTGCTTACCTTCTTATTCTTACGTTCTTTGTCTGTGGGGTTGCAAAGACATATGGTTATGTGGCTTTTTGGAGTTTAATGAAGGACATTGCTTTGTTCTTTCAAAGCATCCATCATGGATATACCAGGTGTGCGCTGACAGAATAGGCTTCTAAGGTTATATAAATCTGTCATGTCATTTACAGCTCCATCTCCAGTCTTCATTGCTGTGATAAAAATATTTAGGGATATAAATAATTTTTTAAAGTATCTTTTTATTTTGGCCAGCACCTGAATCAAATCAAGCAAAAGTAGAAAAGGTTTTAGCCTTCTCAATGAATGAATATGTGTGTTCGTATAGCAGGGCTTCTCTTTTATACATTCAGAAAAAACCCTGGCTTGAATTCACAAGCCTTTATGAGAATGAAGAGTTCTGTTGCCATCTTTTTTCCAAAAGTCCCTGAACCATATCCCAGAATGGGGGATGTGCATTCATTACTTTCCTGTGCAAAAGAGGCTCAACTGCAAATCAGTGCCATCAGTTTCTTAACCCTTGTGTAGCAGGAGGTGGAAATGACTTCTCTTAAAACGGTGTGGGCTGAAATCTTGGGAGAATGGAGATCTGAACCTCTACTTCTTCCATCCCTGGGTATGTTGCTCAATCCCACTGATGGGTAAAACTATGCCTTCATTCACCATCCTGTATAAAAATGTTTAAACAAAACTTTAAAGGATAATATGAGAAAATTACAGCTAGGAGTCAGTATTTTTATCGTTGTGTAACTTTTACTTGAGATTTGTGTTCTTGAAGTGATGCCTTAGCTTTTCCTGGTGCCATTTAAGGCATCAGAAGTATGCAAATCGTACTTCATGCAAAATTATATGCTGGTTTGCCACATTTTAACATGTTTATATAATTTTCAATACTTCATACTTTCATTTTTTACGAAGGAGTTTATCTCATGGGGAATTTAATGGAAAATATCCATTAAACTCTTGCACATAGATAAAATAATTTTTTAATAAATTACATGATTAGTAAATCAAAAATTCTTTTTCAGTGTGTCTTAACAGTAACAAATAGGAATCAGGTCTGTGATAATTCCGTACAGACATTTTTCTGATGCTGTGACTCTCAGTGTATAGTGCAATGACCTAATTGGATAAAAACATGCCTCTTGCCCTAATGAAGGAGAAAGGAAAGACTAGACAGATTTTCTATGTTCCTTAAAAAATGTGGTTTGTCCTATAGGTGCATTTTTCTTTTTACAGGAAAGTGTCAGTCTCTCAAAGAACATCATTAAACAGATGAGAATATTTGTCAAAGAATGTGTCTTTCACACTAAGTCTTTTTATAGAATTTCTTTTTTCAGTCAGTACAGCTGCCCCTACTGGTACAAGCTGCCTGTGGATATGGACTGCTAAGTGCTTTGGCCTTCCTATGAGTTGTCTTTCTTTACTCCTGGTTTAATTAATGGGAATATGAAAATCAAACTTCAAGACTATCTACAGAATTTAAAGTATAATGGCAGCTAAAAAAGGCAGAAACAGACTGGGACAAAGGAAGAAAAGACAGAAGAAGTGAAAACATAAAACTGTACTGTCAGGGTTTTAAAAGGTTTTTTGAATCTAAAGGAAAAAAATATTGCTAGTATTTCATTATGCCTTATTACTCTTCCATCCATTTTTGAAGAATATGTGACATACTGAAGAACAATTTTAAATAGTAATGCCTTGTATTATTTTATAAGTATTTAGCTATAAATATAATAATTTAGGATCTGAATCTAAGAAACTTATTCAGCAAAGTATGTCCTAGAACATGCCTCTTATAAAATGCAATTATAATGGAAAAATGTCATTATCCCCTTTGAAGATATGTTAAATGTGATTTCAAATGTAAATTTTTAACATCCACAAATGCCTGTTGAATGTAACAGCTGCTCAGGGAATGAGAAGAAAAGAAATTTCTAAGTTGATTTGCAAGAGCGCACAGGATCCAGTTCAAAATGTTAGGGACAAAGAGCTACTCTGCAGCTCTGTAGGTCACTGTAATGTAATTAGATTCAATATTCTGATAAGAACAGCAGAATTCATTATATTACTGCCTAACTTGAAAAAATCGTCTATGTTAAAATGAGGAGTTCAAAGAATGGAAATTGAAAGGTCCGTTCATAAGGGTAAAGTACATTTGGATGTAATGGGGATAATTTTAATTTTGAAACATCAAATTAGAGTTTCAGTGAAAATTCACACTACAATATCAAAACAGATTTCAGTGAGAAAATAAAAGGTGTCATTAAACTGAAGGGTCAAATCTATTACTAACTAGGAAATCACTATTCAGGTCCAAGAAGGGAAACTAGAAAAATGTACACACTCTGCCTAACTATAAAAATATCATGACATTCCAATCAACTCTTGAAAAATAATGTGATAAAAGCACAAGTAAAAAATGCCAGAAGGATTGTTCGCTGTGTATGAGCAACAGAGAGCCTCACAAAGGATGTACAGGACAAGTAGAGCTGGTGTTTTTTGTTTATTTTGTTTTTAAAATAAGCTATATCATCGGAAAAATTTTGTTACAATAGGATGAGAAGAAATTATATCGATATATCTTAGGCATCCTAAACCCAGGTGATGTCATTTAGCATGGGAGTGCAAAAGCTAAAAAGGTAGTCCTTTCTAGAACAGTAAAATCATCTTAATGTCCCCTATTAAATGAGAATCTGTTTGATTCTTTATATTGCACACAATATTCACAGGACTGAAATGGCAACATTGTCAAAAGTGCTGGAATTAACTAAATGGGAGAGATTATCAAAGCAAATCACAGTTCAAAGCATGATGAGCAGGGGAAATTTTTAGGGGATGGAGAGATGCATGTTAGGGCTAACAGGAGCGGTGGCAGAGGGGTCTTCTTCATACTAGTTAAATTAGTGGATCAAATGATCTTTAAAGCACTTTTCTACCAGTAAGACTTAGACATTGATTAAAGTATTCTACAAAAGTAGGAAACAGTTCACATATAGCTGACTAGGTAAAGGAACAGCCTGTGAAATACCACTGAATTAGTTATACTGAAGGAGCTCTTCATTGCCCTGTTTATCTCTCTTTTCAGATATTTCTTTTTGCCTTTAATTAAAAAACCCCAAACCTGTTTTTTAATACTTCGATTCACAATTGCAAATGGTGGAGAAATAGCTCATGGTACCAGAAAAACTAGGGTAGTTTCCAAGCCTTATATGTAAGGATTATAACTACTGGGTGTTTTTTCCAGTGACCTCCTTAAATCTAAGTCTCATCCTCATTGCTGCTATCACAATCCCCGCAAAAAGGGGAGTGGGCGAGGGAGAAGTTCCCTTTAGGGCAAAAGGGTAACACTGAAGAATTGAAGAAAAGAGTTGAGCGAGAGGGTTGTAAGGTGTCAGAAGTCATAAATGTAAAGTAATATAAAACACAGTCCTCCCATTATATCCGCAGTGGTGTGCCATGCTCCTGGTTTTATTGCTTGAGAAAGAGACCTACGAATTATAATGGGTTGTGCTCTGAAAATGTCACCTCAGTGCTGAGTAGCTATCAAAACAGCAAATATGACATTAAGAATTATTAGGAAAGGAAAAGAGAACAAAAGCAAATATCATTATATCTCTGTGTGAAACTATTGCCTTTATCTTGATACCTATATGCTGTTCCAGTGTCTCAAAAAGGACAAAAACAAAGCTAGAAAAGGTACAGAAAAAACCAGCATGAATGATCAAAGGTATGGAAGGGGTTTAGTACAAGGACATGTCTAACTAGATCAGCCTTGAAAAAAATTACTTGAGGGGGAAGGCAGGAGATGAGATAGAAGATTATAAAAGTGAGTGGCATGAAGGGACATAAAGAGGTTCAGTGTTTCTCATTATTAAGGTATGAGAAGTGAAATTATCCTGTGGCAGATTCAGAACGTGCCAGGGGTGTACCTATCACAGTGCATATAGTCAACTTGCAAACGATACTGATTTTGGCCAAATGTTAGAAGGATTCAAAAAAGCAGCTGTACAAATTCATGGAAGATAATTCCAGCAAGGGAACTAGGCAGGAGATTTACCTCCACGTCATAAAGCCCTGGCTGAAAACATCAAGGATATCTTAAAGGAAATACCACTTTTTTAGTCTTCAGGAATCTACAGGACACTAAGTTGGAGGTGTATTTGCCCTACACCAGTGCAAAAGTTCTTGAGTTATGGACTTGGCCTGTGCTGGCTCTGAAGTCAGGGATGGAGGAGGAATACACATGGTAGAAACTGTGGGTATAAACCTGGTTACAGCTTCTGCACTCTGTGCTAGGAGATGAACACAAATAATTTAAATAATCCTCTGTTCCTCTATAAAATACCATTGGGCTGAATAGTCCAATAGCTTGAAAATTTTTAGAGAAGGGGCGAAGCTGACTGCTTTGATTGTGTGGGGGGTTTTCAGAGTGTGGGGTTTTCAGATCATGAAGGTTCCAAATTCTTGTGGCTTTTTTAGATTTATTTCCTTGGTTTTACAAAGGAACTGCAAACAATTTGTTTCCACGGTTCATGTAATATTAAGAGTGCTTATATGGGTCATGACTTGTGAAGATGCATTGGCTAATATTTAGTGGTATTTTCACGTTGGATTATTTCTCTGCCAAAAATCATGCATTTTAGAGCCAAAATAGTTTAAAATGTAGGTGGAAGAATATAGACAACCTCTGAGACAGAGTCTAAAAATAGGGACTAGTTGGTTTTCCTTTAGTCATGCACCGTGAGCTTTAATACTTCAACCATATATGTATAAAGGTTACTGTGAATTCAGTCCTTTGGCAGCTGAGGGAAGGCTCATTGCCACTCGACAGACCTACTGTGGGAGACACTTTGCAGGCAGAACTTGTCTTGCTTGACTTCTTTGTGCTGACCTGGGAATTTACTAGATGTTTGCTGCACTGCTTTGTCTGAGGCATTGCAAGAGAGAGGTTCTTTTTATTGTGTGATACTTTTATTTTTCTGCACATGAGAAAAAAGAAAAATGGTTTTTCTGAGACAGCTTCTCCTGTGCTTGTCTAGAGAAATATAGAGGACATTAAGGTGATCAAAACTCATAGTGATTCTCTTCAGCACTTCACTCTGCTGAATTTATGAATATTTGTGATGTTGGTCCCCTCAGGGGAACTTACATTAAAACTGGGAGTGATTTCCCACCTTGTAGCCTATCAGTGAATATGAAGTTGGGAAGAAGTTCATCTTGCGAGCACATGCAGTCAGGTATAATAATGCAGGAAAAACATGGCTTTTCCTGTGCTTTGGGTTCTTTGTCCTGTAGCAGAGCTCTCCCTGCTCTGTGAGAGCAGAGGATGAGTGCTGCCCATGGCTGTGCCCAGCTTTGGGGTTTGCAGTACAGTAGAGAGGTTGGCAAACTAGAAGAAGTTCAGCTGAGAACATCCAGATGTTTAAGGGACTGAATTGCAGCTGAGAGATCTGAGAAGCCTTTTTTCGCCTGAACAAGAGAAGGCTAAAGAGGAACTTGTACAACCTAAGGGCTGGTTAGAGAGAGATGGAGCAAGACTTAAGCATCCACCAATGCTACAGCAAGGAAAAATCCGTGTCATCATAAGGAAACTTCTCAGCCCTGAGGCTGATCAAATGCTGGAATAGGTTGCCCAGAGAGACTGAAATCTTCACCCTAAGAGATTTTCAGAATGTGGCAGGACAAGCCCTGAGTGGCCTGACCTAACTTTGAAGTTGGATTATTTTTTGAGGCTGGTTCTTGCAGTAGGAGACTGGACTAGATAATTTCCAAAGGTTTGTGTCCAAGCATTAAAATTGTGTGAGTGTATGAGCCCATCTGAGGCCCTTTTGGCCTGCAGAGAGTATGCAGTTGTACTGTGATTTTAAATCAATTTATGAAGCTTTGTTTATTATTGGGGAAAAAACCTTTCATTCTCTAGTTTCTGCCTCTCCTTGGCAATTACATTATTTCTCCTGGTCAGTTTTAAAAGTGACTTCCCATAAATTATTACCATATTCCTGTGTAGGTATTCTCTGTTGAAGAATATTGACCCTGTTTATCTCTCCTGGCACATAAATGAGGGAAGTACATATTTTACTTTTGTGTTTTGTGAATTGCCATACCTTCTCTATGCCTCAGGCCATCTACCCTTTAACATTTTCTTGTACCTGTTTGACAAACAAACATGTTCTGGAATTTTTATTTTGCGTGGATTTGTTTTTCTTTTTAGGATTATAGTTTGCAATAAGAGGGATCTATTCTGAAAATTATGTGGACACTTCTGGTGTAGTCGAGTAGTTCATTGTGTGATCTTACATGAATTGAAATTAGCCTGATTGGTCTGTCATTCCATCAGCACCTCCTTTTTGTCAAGAGACAAATGCTATATTTGCCCTTCTTCAGTCCTCTGGGACCTCCCCTGTCCTCTAGAAGCTCATAAAGATAATTGTTAGTGATTCAGAAATCGTTGCCTAGTTTCTCTAAGGTGAATTTAATAGAGCCCAGCCAATTTGAATACATCCATCTTACCTGAATATTCAATAATGTATTCTTTATATACTTCAACTTGCAATCCAGTTCTTTTCCTTAAGTGATTTTGAATGGCTTGTCAAGATTTACCATTTTTTGAATATTGGTGTGAGGGAGATATTAGATAATTACATTTTAATTTTCCTTGCATTGTTTTCTGTCCCTTTCTGCTGCTGCTGACCCACTTTTTTTAAAAAAAATTATTTATTTTATCTTTTAAAATTCTTCTTTTTGTTTATTTTGTTTCTTGCAATTTGAAACTCACTTTATGCTTCAGTTCTGTTTTAAACCCATTTTCCCTGTATTCTTCCTTTGTTATATGACCTTGGGTTTTTTGGCTGGTTGGTTTTGGGGTTTTTTTGTATGATTACTTTTTGGCAGCCAATCGTTGAAGGTTTGCAAGTGCAACAAACTACTCTTTCTGTTCTTTGGTACAATTTGTGCATCTAATGTAACCTTGCTGCATAAACTGCCAGCATATTTGCATGTTTATCTTCAAGTCATCTTTCTAAATGACCTTTAACCACTTTCCAGAATTTGCTGAAATCTGTTTGGTTTGATGGTGATGGTGTGATTGGAGGGTGTTTCTGTTTTATTTCTGTAGCTGTTATGTCTCATTTTCCTAAAAAATCAGGTTGTGACTGCATTCCCCAAAAGACGTTGTTAATCCATTCTTTCCTCTTAGCACCAAAACTAAGATAACCTCTCCATAGTAGCTTCTCTCTGAAATGACAATTTGCTTCCATTGTGATATTCATACAAGTCTTAGCTTTAACAGGTGGTATCTAAGTATGTAAACTCCCATCATATCTCCCTCAGATGATTTTCAAGTTTCTCATTCACAAAAAACAACTTTTGGCCAAAAGAAGGAGATGTACTCCTCACATTCTGGCTCAGTTTAGCACATCTACTCTTTTCCTTTTTTGATTTGCACCCACTCCCCATGAGTTTCAACAAACTAATTTTAAAAATCTGTTTCTCTATTTTTATAGCATTTTTATATGTTCTTGAAACAAAGGACAACATTTGCCCTTTTTTCCACGGAGAGAGCTTGCTGAACAAGTGATTGTTCCACAGCAATATTCCAGTCCTGTGATTTGCCTCATAAAGCTCTGCCATGCTGGTTAGGTCTTCACTGGTCATGTAACATTTTGTTCTGTTTGCTTTCTTCCAGCTCACCTTCACCAGGCTGTCATGCCTTTCTTTCTGCATGGCCAGGAAAACTTAGTCATTGTGGTTTTTGACCAATGAGTTGCATTCTTGCAGAGTCTTAAGTAACTTCTGCAGCCATTGGAACATCCCTGCAATGCTATCAGGGAACAGATGTCAGGCATCTGACTTACCTACTTTATTCTGCTATTCCTGTTGGTGACAACATGGCCTAGGTGTTACTTGGCCACAGCCCAGTGAGGTTTTTGCAAAGTACCTTTTACTTTTGGCAATATAATATTGGTGTGCATTTGGCTATAGCTCAAGAGCCCTGGTCTTCCAATCATGGCCTCTACTTGTGCCTTTCAACTTTCCTGATGAAAAAGTCATTTTTCTATATCTTTTTACCTTTTCATCCATCAAAAACTTAGTTTCCTGCAGATTTTCAGTCTGAAAACTGAGTAGAACACTCTCCCAAAGAGAGTGCCAAGGGTACACAAACATGTTTTTTGTCTGAAGAAACCTACCAGAACTCAATGCATCAGGCACAGTTCTTCAGCTGTCCTTCCAACAAAATTTCCCCTTGTAGGCTAAGAAATTTTTCAGTTTTTAAATGCTTGTTTAAATCTTTTGGGTCTCTACCAGGCCAAATAGTTGATTCACTGGTTGGTTTGTTCCTTTCTCTGCTACTGTTCTGTTTCTTCTTCTCTTCTGTGTCTGTAACATTTAGACACTTGACTTTCTCTGAGTTATTTTGATGTTCCCTTAAGGTGGCACCAATGTTTCTAGGTTGTAAAATGGTTGGGTGCTTTCACTCAGCTCTCTACAGTATTTATAGAGTCCTTCCAAAGGTATGAGGCATCCAGAAATGTTTTCTCAGCTGTTTTGTTCTTTCCTGGTGATTACATGCTTTGGAATAGTATGACATTAATACTATGAACTTCTATCCCATACTAATAAATATGTGTCCAGTACTTAATAAAAATAAAACCTGGGCAGTAAGTTCTGCATTTCAAACACTTAGTTTTCTTGATTTCATTTTCCCTCTGTTTAATTCTCCTCTTGTCTCTTATTTTTTGTTCTCTTTTTTCCCCCATTGGTGCTGTAACTAACTCTCACACCACCCCCAATTGTGTCCTCACATCCAATTAAAAATTGGCAAGCGCCCATATATTTCTGGGCTGCTGATCCATTTTTTTTCCACTATAACATTGTCTTTTCCCCTTGAAGTACACCTAGTTCTGATACATAAGACTTTTTCACTCTGTTAGGATTAGCTAAATGAGCAAAGAAAGAACACTCAGGGTAAATAAATGACTCTACCTGGCAAGTGAAAATAAAGTGAAAAGAAATAGCTGCAATTCTACACGAAGGCTGGAAAAATTGGAAGCTCTTTTCCATCTCCTAGCAGAATAAAACCCTGAATAAACTGGAGAAGTGAGGCCAGAGCCCTCTGCCAGAGAAGCTCTTCTACTGTAGATGGCAAGATTAAATAGTGAGTGGGGCTTGGATATTGGCTACAAAATCACAGAAAGTTCTACATGTGGTTTCAGTCACAAACACAGAAGTTTCTTAAGCTCAATAAACAGAATTTTGTTTCAAAACAATGAAAGTACTTATATAAAAACAATTCCTAATTCTACATCAGAATGTTTTGAACAGTGTGTGGCCATACTGGGAACTCTATCTGCAGTGTGGGAACTACATGTACAATACTGACACTAAAATTATTGTTGCTGTGGGAAGAACAGTAATTCTCTCAGTAAAAATTGTCAGAAAATTGCTGTCTGGTATTAACTGTAAAACTTTTTTTTTGTTGTTGAAATTACAAAATTAGGGACTATTATCATATGCCTTTCTGTTATATGAGTTAATTTGGAGTCATTAATGTAGATTAGTTTTTGAATTTAAAATCCACAGAGAATGCTGTTTTTTACCTTAGGTGTTAGAGGCTGCTAATTGCTGGGGAATAAAAATCCATGTGAAAAAATCGGAACATTAACAATTACTCATTTATCTAATTTTTTGCCAGATTTTATCCTTCTGCTTGGTAGAAAAAGCAATTCATTATTTATCAAACAGCCAAGGATCTTTAGTCTTGTGGTAATGCGACATAGTCACAAGACTCATCAGATTGTCAGGCTTGTGAACCTTAGCTGCATTCAAAGAGCATTTAATAATTTAAAAAGGAAGTTTGCTGTATCTTTGCAGCAAAAGATGAGGTCCCAACTATTAAAGAAGTATTCAATATGTGAAAGACTGAGCTTGAAATATCCCCTCTTTAAGCATTCCTTGGATCAAAGCTACAAATAATTTTATTTTAATTTCTTCTGCCAGTTATAAAACAGAATCATATTTCTAACTATGTCCTTTATTTGATACATGTTAGGTTTTTAGAAAATTTTCTGCATGGATCAGATAATCTCGCCAGTACATTAAGCAGCGTGTTTCAGCCTCGGCTGCTTTTTGACACCAGAAATTGATAGTTGTTAGCACCTTCCTGCATTCCACTATCAATTATGCAGACGTGTTTTCCCAAAAAAAAGCCAGTCACAGAGCATAATTTGTGAGATAGGAATAATTTCAGACAGAATCAGCAGCCTGCTATAAATAAAGCACTTTTTTGACAGCACTGTGATCAGTGCTAGACTAAAAATGCTTTAAAGCAATGGAGTACCCTGCACTCCTTGGCTCAGATGAAGGTGGTGTGACTGGGTCTGTGCTTTCATGAGCCTGTGGCAAATGGTCTGCTCTGAGTGTCAGAAGCTGAGGAGAAAGTAAACAGGGATTAACTATGAATATCTGCAGAAAAATCATGGTTTTGTGAGAGGGAAGTTTTAGTTATTTTTCACTAATATGCATAGATATCTGGGAGTTGAACTCTCCTAAACTAGAATAAATGTGGAATAAGTGAATATGCCACTTTTGGTGAAATACTTGTATTATTGGAGCTGCAGATATTTTATCAAAATATGTCCCCTCAGGTGTTCTTTCCTTACACAGCATGAAAATAGCTTGCCTGTTACACTTCAGAGGAGACATATGGGTCTCCATGTCAGGTTTTCTCAGTGCTGGAGAAGACAGTGACAAGGGACAAAGCTGGATGAGTCCCTCCGGTGACCTGCAGGTCCTTCCCAGCTGCCCTTTTCCCTGTGGGAGTTTTCTTCTTGTGGCTGGAAGCACATCTGCCTTGAGATCAAAACACAGACACTTTAACCATGAGGCAGGTGGGCTGCAGGGGAGCTGGTGATGAGCCAGTGGGTGTTTGTGTGTCGTAGCCCACGCTGAGAGGAACACCTGCTTTATAATAAACCCCTGGAAGTCTGTCTGGAGAAATGGAAGTGTCTGCCCTGCATGGTTCATCCAGGTCACATGGAGCTTGCTTTCCAAGGGATAACCATCCCTTAACCTCGGCTGGAGACCATATTGCAGCCCCAAATAATCTTCTGCCAAAAATGGATGTGTTTTTCAAACATCAGAGGTACTGTGAATTTTGAACTTTTCTTCAAAAGCCTTGGCACAGCTGTAGCAAACTACTCGTTTTATGGATTATTTCCTCTTTGAGCATGATGGTGCTAATTAATGTCTGGCACACTCATTCTTTTGCTTCCCAGAGTACTAGCAGTGCCTTTTCCCCTCCAAATTCACAAAAACCATGCATATTCCTGGCTTCCATGAACTTCATTGTTCTATTAATTCAGAATGAACACAGAGCTTTATTTTTTGAAGTATTCACTATTCACTTACTCTTAGGGAAATAAATAAAGGTCTTATTAGATTTTTCTAAGAGATAGGATACCATAAAAATCAGTAAACATAGTGATATCCTACTTGTGTGCTCTTATCTCCTCAACAAATATGGAGGAGTTTAAACATCTGAGAAACTGGAGTTTTTAACCATGTAGGAATAAAATGCTGCCATGAATGAACTGAATGTTTGAAGGTTATGTTCTAGTTTTCTACAAAGTAGCATCTTTGTAACTACAGATGTACATAAATATTTGTTTTTTCAGGAGTAAAGGCATTAATTTTGCTGGGTATGTCTTAAGTACATTTTTGACTCTTATGCATTTGTTATAACTAATCTGATTCAGCCTCCATTGAAAGGCTAAATCACCATTTACTCCATGAGCTTAATATATAAAGACATGTTCAGCAGTGTCTGGGAAACATTTGACCATAGGAGTTAAGAAAGCCATCAGCAAGGCCCCATGGAATGATGGTTTTGGATCCATTAAATCCCTCGAGGGTATATAGAAAACAAGGCAGCGACAACTGACTAAATATGGTTAAAATGGTATGGCCTCATTTCTTCTGTAAAGACGGTCTAACTGTGCAATTAGGAAGAAATAAGTAGTGACATTACCTATGAGACCAAAAGTATGGTTTCACAGTATCCCCTAAACCCATATAACAGAAAAATATTATTGCAAATACCATATATACATATAGAGAAAGCATATATGGAGAATGCATATATATTACCTATATAGAGACTGCACATGTGTATGTCTAGTAATGTTCCTAGATTAACAGGTCAGTATTAGCTCATGAACTATAGTTTTGTGTTTATAATTGTCTCTAATATCCTTTCTCAAAATATTTTTTCTTACTTTTAGTATCTGTGCCATTCCATTATTTATTTTGCATGTTGTGAAACTGGTTAGAAAATTATAATAACTCTATAAACCATAGCTGGATAGTTTTTTAAAATACCTGTTTGTGGAGTAGCATCAGACAATAAAATGAAATTATATTCTCTGTGTGCAAACAGACAAGATATATATATATATACGCATATATATATAAAAACAATTTTGAACTTTATTAAGATAGAACATCTCCTTTGTGAAACTATTTTTCCTTTCTAGAAGTATTATAATTTTTTCCAAGATCCTGAAATTCTGTTAATTTCTTCTCTCTAAGTAATCTCTTCTTTCTTCTCTTCTTCTTGTGCAAGCTAAACCCATTTTTCATTAAGTGGCTTTAATTTATAAACTTCAAACTGAAGTAATTATTTTCAATGAACTTCCCTAACCTGAACCTAAGTAATCACAAAACCTTTAGTGGATGGGAAGGAAAGCAAAAATTTAGGACTCACCTAAACACCAAAATCTGATTCTTATATTTGTGTGTATTTCTAGAGTGATCATTGGGGATGCTGAGGGTGATCTGTTAAGGGAACTCTGTGGTGATGTTTCCCTGTGTGATGAGGAAAGGCTCCCCAGGGCATGTGGTTGGTTGTGATGGACAGGCTCACTGATACTCCTTGGAAGCATAAAAGGGACAACGTGGTTAAAGACAGTGCAGGGATGTGGATGTTTATCCTGGTGACTGTGTTACAGTGTAAAAATAGCTGGCTACACTTAAACCAGCTCCAGGAGCCTGGAGCACTGTGACATCAATTAGTTTGTTTTCCTAATGAGCTTGCATTGCCGTGGTACCTGCCTCACTTTATTTCAAGGCCAGCTTTAGTTTGCCTTCCTGGAGAGTGGAAACTGAAAGCAGCAGCAAGAAAAGATGCTGTAACATGGTTCTAAGCCAAACAGAAATCCAATTTTGACTCTGGCCTATTCTAACTGCTCATTAAGTTCAAGCAGTTTCCACTTCAGTGGCCCATACATGTTGAGTACTTGATAATCAGCTCTGTGACCAAGCTAGGTAATTACTGAAGCAGTGATTTTAGAGTTGGGATTTTTTAATTTCTGTGAATATTTTCTAAAGTGAAATAGTCTACTGCATATAGAATTTTGGCATGGCCAAATTATATTTTTTCTCATAAATTTTCTTTCACATATTTTTAGGATCACTCCTAGTACTTTCAGGAGTTTATGAAAGAATGCAGTCTCCTTTGTTTCAGCAAAATGAAGCAGCATTTAGTAGACACAGGAAATAATCAATCAATCAATCCAGCTTCTGTTTTTGAAATATAGGTAACTGTGTGGCAGGTTTATTTGTGTCTTTGTATGTATCATTACCACTCTCCTCTGTAAGCAGGAGGAGCTATCAGTGATATCCTTGTATAACACTGGCTGGATATTCTTCCTCATTCCTGTTAAAATTCAGAGATTTAACAGAGTACAGCATTTAACTTACACTAAACCTAAAAAATTTGCTAGCTAAAAATGTCTATTGCAAATTATGCAAAATGACTATGAATTTCTGACATTAATAACAAAGTTTTGAATATAGATAGTACCTTGCTTTAAAATCTATAGGTCATGTCATAGCTGCGGACAGCACAGAGGCAGCTACAATGCTCTGTTCCTTTAATACCTTTCATCAAATATTTCTGAAATTAATTTGAAATATTTTATAATATATTGATGTTAAGAAGTGATTATGGATGACCTTTTATCAGTAGTTTCATGGTAAATGAACTTAAAGTCATCCATAGCAAAGCATAGATAAATTTGATTTATACCGATAAAACAACTCCTTCCATTATCAAAGATAAAACAGGGTGACAAGCCAGGAAGTCAATATTGATTTACCAGTATATGACGATAACAATAAAATAATTTTTAAAAGATTGATGTTGTGAGTCATTCTGGGTTTGCAGGCACTGCTGATAATAAAAGTTGAAAGAAATTGCTATTTTTTAAATTAAAAAAAGTTCTTCACATTTTCTCAAGACCGTTTTGATGTAGCCAAATATTTACTTCCTCCCACAGATTTAAATATTGGAATTTAATAGCTTCTTCTTTTTGATACACACCATTAGACTCTTTCACAGAAGTAATTTATCACTGTATATTTAAATCATGAGTCAGCAAGTCCCATAGGAGAAATGAACCTCTCTAATGGGATACTTCTTATCCATTTTTGGCTTGTCTCATATTCTGTATATTCAAATTTAGCATAATAAGATTTAAATTCACACAATAGATGCATTATGAAAGTACATACATGTGTGTTTATACTGGGCATGCAAATGTTTTGGGAGATCCTCCAGTAATTTCATTATTGGTTTCACGATAGATATAGGTTTAGCCAGATGTTTAAATCATCCATATCCTGTCACATAGGATAATCTACAAGAGTAGTTCTAATTAACTGATTATAGTGCAAACACTATGTTTTCAGACATTTTCACATTAGACATAATTTCCTAAAATGTAATTATTTTTCCATTGTCTATTGCAGAAAATATATCAACCATACTGCTTAGCTTTTCTTAGCTGGTGTAGCCATAATTGATCTTTGATTATTTTCATGGCTGTACAAAGTCTCTTCCTTGATGAATCCTTTGAAACGTGCTTAAACAAATAACTAATTTTCCTAGTAAAAATAGTTGTTGCCTTTTCCAAAATAGCAACAACTTTATGCCTTTAAGAAACTATAAGAAAGAATTTCAGCCTTTGACTTCAAGCATGAAAGAGTAAGTAGTGCTCTCAGAAGGTACAAAATCCACTGATGGGCAAAATAGACCTGCTCTGTCCAAAATTAGACAACCTGAACATGGTCAGAAGGAAAGTAGTACTTAGAAAGTTAGAAGGTGTAGAGAATGGAAGGGGTGAAGAGTGCTCAGTTCCTTAATTTATTTTAAATGGGAGGGAAAAGGAGTGTGGGACATTGCTGCAATCAAAAGGAATTTAGCCATAGATAATGCAAATGTGGTCATGATTTTTCCGTTTTTAAGGAGTGATTCTGAATCCAGGGGATTACAGACTGGTCTGTGAATGCTTTTGTCACATATATTTCTTCAGAAATTAGATTTCATTGCATTTGGCTTCTGTCTTGATCATTTGCACACACAAAGACATAGATGCAAGGCATTGGGAAGTAAAAAACCAACGTAATTTGCCTTTGAGTGTTCTGTGCCATTTCTATATCTGATTCATTTGCTGAGCTGCAGAACACTTACTGCCTTTCTGAATATTCCTAAGGTTTTCCTATCAGGCATAATGGCAGAAAGTTTCTTTCACATTTTTGCCTGTGGGTCTGCAGCGTGGTTGTATAACATAGCAAAGCATCATTCAACAATTTGGTGAGCTGTTTTGTATTTCAAGACTTTTATGATGGATAAAAGGAATATTAGAAAGAAGTAACTGTGGTAAAGTAAAAAAAAAAAAAAAAGGACTCTGCAGTGATTTGGAATTCTAGAGCAGAGAATTAGTCTTCCAAAGAGAATCCAATTCATTGGGGACAAGGAGTCTATGGACTCTGATTTCAGCTGTTCAGAATTTTCAACTGACTTAGCAAAATCTTCTTGAGACAAGTCAGTTCTTCCTCTTAAAAGGCTTTGCTGCCACACTGTGGAAAAAATATTTATCCTGTTTTAGCTACTGTTACAAATAACATATCAGCTGAGTTCCTATCTCTCCCCAGCATACAACCCCTCAAAAAAGACAACCACATTACTTTAAAATAAAAATACCATGGTGAGATAGTTAACAACTTAGTTTCAGTTTCAGCTTTGACCTTAGTTGCATATTCTAAGGCAGGAAAACAATGGTAATAATGTGAAGAACATTATTTTAATGAAGGACTGATAGAAATCAACAGGAATCCTTCTATTTAAAAATGACAGGTCCAGAAAAACAATGATACAAAAGAAGATATATTCAAAGTCACTGTCACTGCAGACAATAATAAGTTAAAAAAAAAAAAAAAAAGAAATTTTCAGATATAACTGTTGAATCCATATTTCTACCTTTTTTTCTGTCTTGATTTATTTCTGCTTTTTACGAGTCAAGACACATATTTCTCTATGAGCAATGTAAAGTGTGTCTAAAAGGCGTGAATTCACCATGGGGTGTGTTGGGGCGTTAATAAGTTAAAATTTTTGTTTTGGTTTGGGTTTTTTGTTTTTGTTTTGCTTTGGTTTGGTTTTTTGTTTGTTTTAGTTTTGTTTTGATTTTTTTTTTGTTTTGGGATTTTTCTGGTTGTTTTGGTTTTTGGGGGGTTTTTGGGGTTTTTTAGGGTGTTTGGTAATTTGGGTTTTTTGTTTTATTTTCTTGACTGTCATTTCATTTTCAAAACTTTAATTCAATGAGCAGCATGCTAGCCTGGTGTAATGCACCAGGGCAGTGCTTGATACAGATTTCATTACAAAAGACTCAGAAGTATTGAATGAAAATGCCATTTATTGACGCTAACACTAGAAGGGAAAAGAGTGTAGTGTAGATACTCTTGCAACCCTTCAGATGGACAAAATTCACCACACCCTTCATGCCTTAAGGACTTGGATGGAATTTTTCTAGCAGGGAGCAATTCCGTGTGCCTTCTCCACTGGCGGTGTTCGTTCCCATGGGAGCATGCTGCTTCCCACTGGGACAGCCATGAGCATGGGCAGGTGGTGGAATTCCTGGTGCCAGGGGGGAGCTGCCTGCGGCTCCTGGGCAGGATCAGCTGGTGGAGTGTGTGCTCTGGCCCATGCTGTGTGGGGTGTGTCAGGGGGTTCTTTGGACCCCACTGACTCCTGGCCCAACTGTGTTCCTTATTTCAGTGTCCCATGTCCCGAAAAGATGAAAATAAGCTTCTTTCTGCTGTTTCAAAGCTTGTTTATTTTTCTTTCTTATCAAAGTTTTGGAGGCACAGACTGTGCTGTGACCTCCAGGAACACGAGGGCAGAAAGGCAATGGCTACCCAAAGCAGGTAGCTTTTATATCTATTATCAACCAGTTAGAAAACTTTACGTATCTTGTTCCCAAAAGCAGTTAATATCAACCTTATTGACATATCTCCTCTACACTAAATTCTATCTACCAATTAACAAGTCACAGGAACTCGTGTCAGAGAAGAAAGGAAGAGAAGGAGAAGAAAGAAGATGAAGAAGAAGAAGCCAACACCCTAGAATCTCCATGTTGGCTTCATATAATATCTATAGCAAAACCTAAAAACTACAACTACTCTGTGGTGCACTGAACAACCATCTCCTCATTTCTTTGGTGCTCTCAGCTCACCCAGAGGAGCAGGAAAAGTTCACAGGCTTTTCCTGGACTCCAGCAGGGGTGGAACAGCCCTGTGCCCTGCCCAGGTCACCCAGTGCCACCCTCTTCTCCATGGGCAGTGTTCTCCTGTTAGCACACCTGCACTCAGAAGCTGGGATCTACCCACTAAATCATCTTACCAGGTCTAGCTTAAGATGTTCTCTGTCTTCCTGATTTAAAAACACCATCTTCATTTTACATGGAAAGTCGATGGAGCAAAGTTATGCGACAGGACCTTAGGCAGTGCAGCAAATCCTGCCATGAATAACTATTAGACTTTAAACTTATGACAAAAAAGATTGTTCTCAATACATTTTTCTTGTTGTCCTTATCACAGCTTTTATTTCACACGTTGTTATTTCTTTACTTTCTACAGATATTTTTTTCTGTCTTCGAGTTTCTTTTATAGTCAATTTTTAAATTGAACTTTCTGGCACACAAGAGGAGAGGAGGAGTGCACTTCAGGCTATATGACGTTCTTCAGTGCATAACATGAAAGTGGAAATTATTAAAGAATAGCTTTCAGGCTTCCAGCAAGGATTGGCTCCATTAATCACAGGCTGAGGCACAGTAAACAGGTGAAGCTGAAGATGACACAGTTGAGTTATATTAATTTATAACATTTTCAAGACATTGGTATCTAAACTGTTCATAGGAGTTCTTAATGTAGGCAATAAATATATGAAAACACAGCAGAATAATACAAAACCATGATGTGATTTTGGATTATAAATAATGAGATAAATGTCTGGATTCTCAAACCTGGTAAATCTAGGAACATTTAAACACCTTGGTACAAAAAGAGATAAACGTACAATTAAATACAATAACTGGGGTTTCATACACTTAAATAATAGTGTATTTTATTTCTGAGCTTGGAAATGTTGGAACCAGATTTGACCACTTAAATTAAAAAATTTCATAGCTGAGTAAAGTGATATTTGTGAAAATACACATCTTATATAATTTTTCTTTTCTTTTTTTTTTTTTTTAAATTGAATTTTCACAAAGCTCCTTGGTGTCCCTGTTTAGAAATAGAGTAAGTTTAACTATCTCCTTAAGGAAATAAGAAAGCTGTGTTATACATAAAAATTGTCCATCCTTACTAAACATAAGACCTACTTACTATTTAGTGTAATGCTAAATTATAAGAATAGAAAAAGGGTTCATGAGAAATTTTTTTAAATGCAGATTTTTGAAGAGAAAGGCAAAAGTCAAGGGAAACATTTGGAGTAGTAATTTGTGTGTCTCAGTATGCATACTCATTAAAAAGCAAAAAGCAAAAAAATTGAGTGGTGTTAATTTAGCTACCAAAGGGATTCAACCCACTTCTCTGTGATTAGAAAAGGTAAAAATACCATTAATCTTTGTTTATTGTGAGCATGTGGGAGACATTAGAATGCAATAAGTGCACTTTTCACATGCTTCCCTCAAGGTTAGATTGTTTTATGGGAAGAGGTTTGCAACAGAAGATATTTGTCAGTTAATCAGCTGTTGTTTTAATTAATTTTTCTGGCTCTCTGTCTTGTGACTATTTCATATGATAATCATACTCATAAGGTATATAGAAACACACTGTCCTACCTGCAAAGACATGGCTTAGTTTTGGAAATAAGACAGATTTTACATGGACAAAAACCCCTAGAAGTCTGGTGGGATTTTCTGGGACAAAGGAATCTTCTGCCATGAATTCTTTCTTCTAATACCATGTAAGGGAAAAAATTTCAATTGCTCAATTATTAGCTGACATTACTGAAATAAATCATAAAATAAAAACTATATAGTTGGACAAATTGTAACCTTGTCATTAGAGCATGTGATATTTAATTGTTATTTTGTCTTAGTAACTCATTCCAGAAATAGTCATGTGCATGCTGTAATGTGAAAGTACAAGGTAATTTCCAAACCCTTATGAAGCATTTTAGTCAATCAGTCTGGCATTAATCTCCAGTGCAAGTGTTCTGCTTCACTGTTCTTCCACCAGGTGGAAGAAGTGGAGAGAAGAAAATTCAGCTCTTACATAAGTAATATATATATTACTATATATATAGTACATAAGTAAATTCACTCAAAGGCCTCATTAGCAGTGTATGAATATGTAGTTATAGGGCATCCCTGCGACCCTTTAATTAACACTGAACAAATAAGAAATAAAAGAAGGACAGCAGAAGCTTTGTTCTTCAATCCATGCACATTGATGCTTGAAATTTGCTTGAAAATTATTTTGACAACAGGATGAGTTTCCATTTCCTAAAGCTCTTACTGTTCAGGGTAGACTGTGTAATTAGAATATTCAATGCAGGTTACTTGTGAGTGTTTGTATGGCTGCATATTCCAGCTGTATATTTTGCTTAGTTCAGCTTCTTTTTTTAAAACTTCCTTGATTTATTCCACTCCCTCACCAAAGGAATTGCCAGAGACGTTAATTGGGTCGTACTCAGATTTTGCTTGAATAACTGGAAGCTCACTTACAAGATGTGTAGCAGCATGAGGAGAATATTGATGGGATTTGGTGTTTTTCTTCCCTGGAGAAGGTTCCATTTATCTCTAACACGAAGAAATCCTGTTGGCACATGCTCTGTGTATTCCCCCTGCCTGCTATTGCTGTGTTCCCTCTTTTTGGCCTGAAGACTGCCATTGCCTAGTGGTTTTTGGAAGCACAGGAGGTGATGACAAGAGAGCATTTTATACCATCAACAAGATGCATGGAGGGCAGAGCCTGAGAATATTTGCATCTGAATTATATCTGGGCTGACTTTGAGAGTGGCAAGAAAGGTATTAATCATCTCCTGTATTAATCAACATAATCAATAGTGTGCTTGATTTCTCATTCCACTTTCTTGAATTTCACTTTCTTGAAATTAAGCTGTGCTGAGTGCATTAAACAAACTGTGATTAAAGAACCAATTTAAATCACATTTAACACAAATGATTAAATTCATGCTATATCAAAAACGCACACTTTAATGCTCTGTTTAAAAACTTACTGGTGCGGTTTTGGGACAGTAGTAGGGAGCTATGGAAAGGATGGAAGAGTGCATGAAAGTTCAACAGTAGATAAATTTTTTTCTGAGGAATTTAATATAAATAGAACTTCATCTTACGGTTTTATTGGGGACTTAGGCAAATTTGTGATAAACTTCTTAACATGGATTTGAGTGTTTTATAAAACATATGTGTTCCTTCCTACTGCTTTCCCCATCAATTTTACAGCCTCATCATTCCTTGAGTTTGTATCAGAAAGTTTGTGGGTCCTGAGGTGGAGATCAGCATAATCACCTGTTATGTACTCACTGAACCTGGAGTATATAGCTGAGCTGTTAGAGCTTAAAAGAATGTAGTTGATGTTTGCAAGAGTGTTAATCATACTTCTTGCAGCAGTGCCTGGCAGCTAAGACCAGGATTCAGCCTTTGCAGATATAGAGAAACTGGGGAAAGAGCTACCAGTATAAACAGGCAAAGAGACAAGAAAAGCAGTCAGCTGCCTTGCAAAAAATCTCTTCTTTTTTCTTGGTTTTCAGGGCTCTGGAGGTGATATCTTTATCCTGTCTCTGGCTCATGGAAATTAAAATTCAGTATTGTCTGTATAAAAGAGATGAAAATAATCTAAAAGTGTAGAATTCCAAGAGCAATCTAAAATGAAAATGATGCATAATCCTTTTTCTCATGGAAAGAAAAATACCTACTGATTTAAGCAAAAAATCTTTATGAAGTATTAGTATTTCATTCATTGGTTAAATTGGTACTATCATCACCGTTCACTTTGAATCACATTCTCAGAACATAAGATTTCATGTTATAGCTGTGAACATGACTGTTTCTTCTTTTTCTATTCTTTTTGTATGACTTTCTGCCCTTCACAAATTCCTAATAGTAATGTTTAAATTTCTCTAGATCATAAACATTGCCTATACTTCCAGTATAACTTTTAGATTTTATAACTATTTTAAAAGTGAGAAAAAAACTTATGTACGGAGTAAAATCCTAAGAGGTGGATCCTAAGATTTCCAGAGTAGATATAGGATGAGTTCAAAGACTGATTTTGTAAAGTTCATAATGACATAAAAGATGAAAAACTACTGATGAAAACCCCCTCCAAAAGTACTTTATTGCTCCTTATGGACTTCAAATAAAAACCAAACAGATCTCAGCAGCTCAACCCCAAAACATATTGGTAGCAATAGCTTAGAAACACTAAGAAAAGCTCTTTTGGAGTGGTTAGATGGCTAATGGCAGCCAGAAATAATGAAAAATCGAGAGTTGCTACAACAGAAGCTCACATCCAGAAGAATCCATTTCATGCCCCCTGGCTCCATTTCTTTTGGGAAAGACAAAACTAAAAGACATCAGAGAAGTTAGCTGAGTGTTTTTTCCCCTAACCAACCTACAATTGGAAAGTTTATTTATTTTTCTGAGAAAAATTTTGTAAGATATTCAACCAGCTGGTTTATTGGAGCCTTCCAACGTGAACCTTAACTTATTTTTTTATGTTCCCCTGTGAACTTTTACAGAGTTATCCAGGCAGATAATGTGACATAGTAGTAAGTCTTGATTTCCTTTTTTGCATAATATTTTCACATCCTGTCTTAGGATGAATCTAGAATGCTCATTTGATTTAAATAAAATGTAGGTGAATTTGATTAGCCCAGGAACTGATGCCGGGTAATAAATAACTCCTCTGCATATCACAGGTCCTGATTGTTTTTTGGGTTTTTTTAAAGGAGTAGGGAAGCTTCTTTTGCTGAATGAAGCACAAACTATTTCAGTCAAATAAAGCACAAGCTATCAAGCAACAAAAATGTGTCAGGGTAAAATTCTTGAATAATATGTGATCTTTTCAGGAAAAGAAGGATTTTTTTTTCTTCCATTCCTCATCGAAGTGTTGGTTTTAATTTTTCTTTTCATTAGCTGTAGTGTTGTTTTTATTCCTTCTTGCATGCAGATGTTCCTTTGCTTTTCAGTAATTATCAGTGTGTCACTGCTTGCTGATGCATTTATTGCTTCCTTCTGCACAAATTTCCCAAAAGAATTTGCTATATTGGGAAAACAGCTGTTTTTCCCTGCTTCTGTTTGCATTTCATATAATTTCAATGCATAGCCAATCTCACACTAAAGTTTCTTTAGCAAAAATAAAGACTTGCACAAAGTTTAGTTGTACATAGGTTCTGTGGAGCATATTGAATGTATAATCTGTCTCTAATCCAAGGCCTTTAAAATCGTGAGGAGCAAGGTAATGGTACAACTTCAGAGTTCTGGATTGCATTTCATTTTGTATTTGAAAATCTGTTTTTTTATGAAGGTCTAAGACTGTTAAGAATCATCAACCATTTCCCCCCTCTGGTCTATGATTTGAGGGTGAATTTTTTTCCTTCAAAGTAATTTTATTAATTGTGTGTGTTGTAGAGCAGTACTGTTAAAGATGAAAGCCAGAAGTGCATAGACCTTGCAGTGAATTACTCTGTTGGAAAGCAAGGTCCTGAGGAGGAAATTTTCTGACTTTTTTTTTCTATTTCTTCTGTCATAATTCTCACACTCACCTGGGAAAAGCACACTGCATCAGTAATAACTACCACAAATTCAGCTAGCTGGAGAGTTGTTTCTGCTAGGGTGATGGGACCTGTGGATTTTACATCTGCTAATTTCTTTTATTAAATAATTGATCAAGTTTTATTATTTCTAATGGGTTTACTTCTTAGAATTGATGGAGCTCTGTTAGTTTTCCTGAGAGTTACGAACTCTCAGCTCCACAGAAATTATGGGCAAAGGAATTGCTGGATTTTCCTTTTAAGAAGCACCAAAGGACAAGGGTTTGAGTGTCAGTAAATTTCAGTTTTGTGAGTCCATACAAAATTGAGAAAAAAAGAAAATTTTTGAAAATATTAATTTTTTAAAAGCTTTTTTTTTCCTCAGGAACTTATAGCGGGAAGGGATGGATTCTACATTTTTCTATCCAGTGCTATATCATGATCTATTCCTCTTTACTTAATTTTAGCATATGCTACACTTTATCCAAGTGTAAGCATATTACAATATGTTTATATTGTAGGCTACTACAATATAAACAGCTTTTTCTATTTTCAGAATGCTTGAACTCATATTTGAAGAAGTGTGCAGGTAACAGTGCATTAATTAATTCAGATGCTGAGGGAGTTTTTTGTGTTGTGTTCAAGCTCTCCCTAAAACACATCTCATATTTCTGACTATGGATATTGAGCTAGGAAATCTGAAGAGCTCAGCATACTCATATTGTAAAGAGATGTGTGCTCATAGAAGGCAGGTGGCAACAAGTGCTGCCTTCTTTGGGTTTGTTTTCATACTCCCATCTCATTTTCTATTCACCCTGATAGATGATCCCTAATGCAGTAAATGAGTATCAAGAAATAGAGTTGTGGGACAGCAGGTGAAGATGAGTGTTACAATTAGGACTTGTACTGGTTTGTTAAATAGGGGAGATGCAGTGGAGGTGTCAACCTGTTTCCATGTCATGGATGGAACCATATTAGGATTGTCTGCAAGTTTGCAGATTATTTTAATTTATATATACATATGCATACATATATGATGTGTGTATCAAGTTACACTTTGAAATTCTTTGTGACATATAATTATTATTTTTAATCAAATTATTGTTTTGGTTTTATTGTAAGATTTTTTGAGGATAAGCAAATAAAATAGATATCTGCAGAGGATATTGAAATGCCAACTACTTAGACTTAAGAGCAAAATACTCCATTGTGTTACTTAAATTATGCACAATAATTTTCCTCTTCTCCATCAAGGTCCAGCATAGAGAAGGTTGACTCCATGATGGTGCTTAGATTTTGCTAGCAGTTTTAGGAAGCTAGGATCGTGGTTTTAAGGCTTCTCATTGAGCAAGGAGATTCCCTCAGTTTTGACTTTGCTGTTTATAAAGTCATAACTAATAGGAAATAGGCAGCAAAACTGACTTCAGCAAGGACACTCTAGCAGGGAATTACAGACACGGTCACAGCTGCCAGGGCTCTGGTTCCAGGCAATCAGATGTCCTTGTCACACTCTGTGCTTCATGACCAGCAGTTTGGGTTGAACTATTCATCATGCCTGCAGCAGTAAGTGCTCCTGTTATATCACAGAAAGATGGCAAAACATTAATTTAAAAAGCACAAGGTAGAGCAAAGAAAAAGGGAAACTTTGAAATGAAGTTATTCTAGAGAGTGTTTTCCAGGTCAGATACTGAAATGTTTCCAAGTATGTTCATCAGTGTATAGGCTAAAGTTTTGTACATGTGCCTACATGTATGTGGCCAAAGAGGGGATGATTCAGGAAGAGCTCTAGTGAGGAGAGTGCTTAGGGCACTTGTCATTTTTCTGATTTATAGAAACTCAGCAGCTATCAGAGAATGAGAAAATAATTACTGTAGCGGGAAAGATTCTGTTATGTATTAGGACTTTACCTTCCAAGGACATAGCTTTCCCAGAGACATGTTTTAAAGAGCAGGTAATCTATGAAACCTCAAGTTTTCAGAAGATTTGCAAACAAAGCTGCATTAAAGTCATGTTCAATGGTGTTCTCAGTGTTCAAGAGTGTTGAAGCAGATTTTCAGGTACCTGTAGTGTCTTCCACTGTTATCTGAATGCAGGTATTGTCTTCCCCCTGCTCTTAGAGTGGTTTAAAAATAGAAATATTTTAATGATTTCTGTCCTTTTTAGAAGTTTTAGCCTAGGGTGTTTTTTTTTCTTCTAACAGTTGTTTTTACATTTATAATCTTTGCTACTGTGCAGCTAAATGGATCAACTTTTGCTAAAGCATTTGGAGACTTTCTTAAGAGATGAAAAGAACGTGTTATGATAAAGTAGATTTCAGTATCACACACTTCTGGAAAATTCAGGTTAAATGAGACAAACCATCAGAATGTTCTTTTTTCCTGTTTAAGCACCATTGCTGCCTTTTAGAACTTGGTGTTTCAGAAGAGTGTTTCACTAATGATTTGTCAGCAGAAAACTGAGACACTGACATAAATCACCTTAAAATGAATAGGAATCTAAGTTAGGCTGAATAATTGAAGTACAAGGAAACATATTCACTAAGTTAGTGGTATGGGCACTGAAGGAATGAATCCTAAAATAGCTGACATTCAATTCTCTCTTAGTACCATATCTGTAAATTCAGGGATGAATGCAAAAGGATGGAGGGAAAGGATGAGAAAGCAGCCTTATAATTTCCCTGCTTTATAATATATAACAATACAATCTTGGTAGTAAAAATCAAATTTTGCATGTAACTACAACAGTAAACCTAACTCAAAGAGTTTTGGATGTTGTACTGTTAAGTCTTTAATGGGATCTGAGCTCAGTTGCTGGCAGGCATGGCTTCATGGTGGCAATATCAGCCCTCCTATGCTACTCAGCAGTACCTGACTGACCTTGATCAGACTTGGGGTCATGATCATATTATGTCAGTTTAGCCAGACAATCTGGATTTGGACTGGTATGTTTTCTCAGTCACCCTTGTGCTACCTGGGAGGACAAATGAAATCTGTTGTGACGAAACCCAGGAGCGATGGGCATATGATCTAACCTTACAGATGAGGGTGTCAATTCAACCTGCCAGGTTTTAAAATTTTTTTTTTCATTAATCCATGAATGGATTAACAGAAACAGCAGTCTTGACAAATGTCAAGAGATTGTCAACATTATACCATATTTTGCATCAGTCTAATTGTCTTAAAATACATTATGACTGAAGTCAATGAAAACCCATTGAAACAGGTATGAGGAAAAAAGAATATTGAGTAAAGAGATAAATATAATGATCCTTTTTTCACTAGGGTAAAAAAAAAATAAAAGATTGAAAAGATTAAAGCATAATGCTCCGTTACCTCAGCACCCATAGTCTTTGAAGTGACTAATAATACTTCAAAACTTCTCAACATTTTTCCCAAACTCCTCTAACTTAAAGGCTTTCATACAATATTCCCAGCCTCGGAATCAAAGCTTTCCTCTTTGTTCCAAACAAGCACTTCGTGCCAGGTCCTCAGTCTATTTCTTGAATTTCTGTCAATTCTTACTCCTCACACATGCATTTTAAAACTTGCAATCCTGGGAGGATGTTCCTTTCAAAAAAAATGCTGCAGATCTGGCTTTTAGCAGCAACACTGGCACACCACTCATTTGCCATTATTATATTTTTGTTAGCCAGACAGATGAGTCAAAATGTATATACCTAAACAGACCTACAGAAACAAAAGGGCCTAAATGTACAAGAAGGCAGTATTTTATGAGCACTGTGCCTACAGAGAAACCAGTAGAAATTTTGGCATTTGCTGTAATAAGGGTGTATTATATCTTTTACCAATTAGTCTTAAATAATCATTGAAACCTTAGTCCTAGGAATAATTTTTTCAGCCTCTTAAACTCAGTGCCTGACCAAAGAGTGAAAACAAATATTTTCTCTTTTTTTAACTGTAAGCAATAAATTTAGTATCAACTCTTCTAAGAGCTGAGAAAGAGCTTAAGCCTTATACATTTTTATAGTGATGCCTGATTTTCCATAAATGTCAATATACTTTTCAACTAGCTTTTTTTTAATGGATAATAGCAAAAATAAAAAACAGTTGTTTAATTTTATGCCAAATTTAAGTATTCACCAAGAACAGTCTGAATAAAAGTGATGATTGTTTGAAATGATAACATGGTGACATGACATTCATCAGAATCTCTGTATCTTGTCAGATATCAGTCAGCATAAATGCACATTCCAAACACTGTTATTTCTAATATTATTATAATCTAAATCCACCCTTCACTTCTTCAAAACTATTAAAAATCTGTGGTGCTTCGTTCAATGATAATTATTGTCCACATTTTTCATCTATCAATGTATTTAATAGATACATTTAATAGATACTTAATGTAACTCTGCCATGCTTTTCAGGTCACTGAATATCTCAGAGTTAAACTATACCTGAGCCATTTTAGCTTTCATTTTTTACTCCGATTTTATCCTCATTTAAATTGTTTCCATTAGTGTCCACAGCTGCACTGCAAAAAAGATAAAGTTGACATCATTAAGCGAAGATGTAGTAAATTGCCCTACATAAGTGTACAGATGGAGAAAGGCAAAACCTGAAAAATGAAAAGTACCATTGATATCTAGGTCTACGGTTTTCATATAAAAAGTTGTAGTTGGTTTTGGACTAATAGATAAGTAGCTATAATAAAGAAAAGAAAATCTCTTTAATTTATATTTTGGAATCTTGGGACTTCACCCAGTATTACGTGATAATAATCTATCCCTAATGTGATGGATTCATTTATGTAGGAAAACAGTCCATAAAGTCATTCAGGGCTTCACCAGAAGGAAAGGTCACCAAGCTGTCTGTGGAAGACTCTGTGTACAGTAAAGTTATGGAGCAGTGACATGCAGTGGTTTAAAATATCTGGTTGGATCAGCTTTGAACTGATGAACTGTGAGCTCTGGTGAGTGAAGCAACGCTGGCTAATGGGTACAGCGCTTGTAATGAGAAGAAGCCTCTGCCTTAAATCCGTGGGTAAATGAGGAGTTCCTCATTCCTCATTCCTCAAGTTTGATAAAGAGAAGTAAGCCGCAGTAGGACAGTAAGATAGCCGGCCAGGACACCCAACCAGTAGAGTCCCTGGAAAAATCCACACAAGTGGGTGTCCGAAATACAAGGACTGAAAACTGGAATTTCTAGAGTAGGTGACTGTCATAGTTTAACTCCAGCTGGCAATTAAGTACCACACAGCTGCTCACTACCACCCTCTCAGCCTTCCCCTGTGCAAAGGAGAACCAGGGAGAAAGACAAAGCTTGTGGGTTGAATTGAGAACAGTGTACTAATAGAAACAAAATAAAATGTCAATAATTAAGATAATAATAACAACAATTAATAATATTAATGATAGTAATTGTAAGGAAAATGTGAGACAGACAGGTATGAAACCCAAGAGAAGTGATGCACAATACTATTGCTCACAACTCAGTGACTGGTGCCCAGCCCATCCCTCAGCAGTGATCAGGCCCCCTTCCAGCTAAGTCCCTGCAGTCTGTATACACTGACCATGGTGCTCTATGCAATGGAAAATCTCTCTGGCCAGTCCGGGTCAGCTCTCCTGGCTGTGATCCCTCATGTGCCTTCATCTGCACCTGCTAGCGGGAAGAGCAGGAGACACTGAAAAGTCTTTGATTTAGAGTAAGCTCAACTCACTCAAGTTTAGTTTAGCAATAACTAAAACATCAGTGTGTTATTGACATTATTCTCCTACTCAATCCAAAACACAGCACAGCACCAGATAAAAAAAAAAAAAAATTAGCTTTATCCCAGCTGAAATCATGACAGAAGGAAAGGCAAAATTTGACCCAAATATTAAAAGATGGTATTCTGGAAGTCTTCAAGCTGTCACTGAAAATATTTACCTGTCACAGCTTAAGCCTTAAAATGAGATCTAGATGAATCATGATCTTTGCATTTTATGTGAAGTTGTCTGTGAACCTTCATGGAGACTGACAGTGCGAAAATAGGAAAATCACAGCCTGAGATGAACTGCAGGTAAGCACTGAACTGTGCAAAATAAAGGTTCACTGTCTTCTTTATTCATCCAGAACATGATATGCCTAAGCTGAGCTAATGAAATAGCAAATGCCTCAATATAAAAGACAAATGAAAAGAATGAGAACCGTGTTTTTTCTTTTCATAGCAGTTAAAATAGCCTCCCACAGACTTTCTGATAGCAGCTCAGACATTGCTCTGACACCAGCAAGTCAGATGAGTTTAAAATTAAATAATGAATGAGAATGAGAAGCAGTGTAGCAGAGCCATTCAACATGACAGAAGTGCAGCATTTGAAGAAATAACATGCTTGAGTGATCCAGCAAATAACACTATTCTGCTGGCAGTCAGCTTCATTGGCTCAGTGGAGTTTGTGCTTTTGGTGATGAGATTCCTTGGTGATTCATTGGCAGGTGATCCATGGAGAGAAACGTGGAAGAATAGCGTACAGTCTGAGAAGCAGGTGGTATCCTCCCATGATAAACACTGCTTCAGGATTGTAATAATGGTATAGAAGCATTGGCAGACAGAAAAGCCTTTCATAGCTCCAAAGGCATTGAAATATGGTAATTTTAGAAACAAGATTTTTCACAAACTTTCAAACCATATGGAGCATCATATGTTTTACAACATCTGCTTGTCAGTTTAAAGAGAAATAGTAAATTTGTATGGCAAAATAATTTAGCAAAGTTTGCAGGGACTGTGTGCAAATGCAAAGAGAGATATTCTGTGGGTGTTCTAAGGAATCCTTAGAATACCCACAAAGAGAAGTTTTAAAAGGCTTCATGTTTTAAGTTGAAAAAAATAAAAGATAAGTAGATGATTTTGGCATTATCTGGTTTCATTTTCTGATCACACCTTGACTGATGGTCACCACCAGCTCTGGTGTCTCTTTTAAGTGAAATCCAGTTACCTTTGTTTCCTGTAGAAATAAAGTGTCTAGTATTTGTAGACTGCTCATCTCTAATTGGATGCACGTGTGCACTGTGTGGGGCATATCTTTGACTTGATAATGTTTGAAAAAATCTAATTTCATTCACATTTGGTGGAGGTTGAATTCCTCAAAGGTTGTATTTTGACCTGCTTAAGGAAAATTAAGGATTGGTTGTGGGAAGAAGGCTGTACAGAGAGAAGAAAGAAAATCAATAAATATCACCTGAGAATGTCCAAATAGCTGCAAATTGCAGCTCAAGTGAAAGTCTCATATTTTTCAACATTTTTCTGACTATCTAGAGCTGTGTTTGTCTTGATTAGTACACATTTATTTATATTCCAAATGAACACACTTGAGCACCTTTAACTGAGAATTTTTACATATCTAAGTTGACTGTTGGTATCAAGTACTTGATTCTATTTTTGCATACAATTGTTTCATAACAAACATGCAAGACTTAAAAATGTATAAATAACCCAAGCAGTCAGGAAAATAATTGTCACTGCTCAGTCTCTGATAGAAAATTCTAAGTATTTCACTAAATATTTCAGATTAATTAAGACTTCTAAGATTTTCTTTCATTTTTCTTGTTCATTCGATGTGGTTAGTACAAAATAGCAAGGTGATGGTTTCCAATATCCCTTCTCTTTTTAAGATGATACTGATAATGATCCAATCTTATCTGTATTAATAGGGGTTAATTGCAGGGAAAAGAAAGTAAATATCCATTTTTAATTATTAACTACATTCTTTTATATTCATTTTCTGTATGTAGCATTTCATATTTGGTTTTTCACAGTCTCCTTTAGAGAATTATAGGCTTAGAAGTAGTAGTCTTGTTGCCCATGTTTATGGCAAAGAAAAATCTTCTCTAGAAATTTTTTTTGAGTCTTTGTTGTGGTTAGTTTTATTGCATCCACGAAAGATTTCAAAGTTACTTATAGCTTTTTTTTGCAGCCATTATTTTTTTCAGCTGAATCCTCTGTTCCACTTCATAAGGCAGCCATGGCAGCCAGTGTTGCTGTACAGCAGATAGGATGGAATATGTACCCAGCAGCCTGGATTGCTGTAGGTCTGAAGTGGGGAAATTCAGGCAATTACGGCAAGTTCAGACTAGGCTTTTTAATTTCTACCCCATATCAAGCCCCAAGCTTTTCTTCACTCATACTTCATGCAGAGGGATGGTCATGCAGCCCACATGGTGGGCTAGGTCAGGCAACGAGTGCTTCTGAAAAATAATGAGGAGGAAAAAGTTGTTTTCCAGCTGGGCCATCCCTGAGCCATCCACCCGCATGAACTGTTGTGCCAGGAGAGTGGACAGGGAGGATGAGAGGCTGAGAAGGAAGCCAGGACAGGAAAGTAGGGAATCAAAAGGTGCTAACACCAGAACAGCTTTAGAATCAAAGAGGTTGTGATTGGTTGCTTTATGATAAGCCAGATTTGTGTGGGAGTGACAGATGTGTTAGATTAGAGTGAGCACAACATTCTAGGCTGATGAATTAAAGAATTATTTTTACTTTACAATAGATTATAAGTGTAAAGTCTCCTTACATCCAGCTGATGTCAGTAGTGTATCAAATATTTCATTAGGCAATAGCTGTATAAAATATGACTAAAGAGAACCCTTTGAAATCTTACTGCAGTATACAGCTAGTATTGTCACAAATGATGCTCTTGTTTATTGTCACAAAGTCTGCCCTTGTCAGCAAAGACAGAGTGGGCCATGAAAACTGGAAATATTGAGAGGTATTTTCATCTACTACTTTTATGTCTCAAAAAGTACTGCAGTTGTCTATATTTGAAGAAAGTGTCTCACATCTTATGCTGATCTTAACTTTCTAAATAAAACCTGTGGGGTGATTGAGATTGGCATGCTCATTCATGAGAAAAAAAACCCAAAACAACCCAGGGAGTCTTGGCATTTACACATAAATTGTGCATCTTGTATGTGGGATGTAACACAAGGCTGTGTTTCCCTACACCAGACCATGTGTTATGTTGCACTTATAAGCATCAGATGATGCTGTGAGTTAATGAGCACTCAGGAGTTTGATAGTAGAAGCTAAATGTGCTCTACACTCAGCATGATCCAAACACTAAAAATTCGTGCCTGTGATCATGCTCACATATACAGAAACAGTATTACAGGCTTTGATATTGCATTAATATAAATATAATATAAACTCCCAAAGCAAAGTGCCTACACTTTGAAGATAACCTGGAAAGCCTGTCTACATTTGTTATTGTATGGAACTTCAAAGTCAAAATGAGTAGCAGGGGGTTGATGCCTTAAATGGCTACCTAGAAACAGAGACTAGACAGGAATATAGAAATAAAGGTAGGTATTTATTTGAAAGGCATTCAAAGGTACACTCTGGGCTCCAGAGGCTCCTGCCTCAGTGGATCCCAAGATGGATGACAGGTCATGAGTTCTTCACACTTTTATAGGTTTGGTCCATTTGCATATCAGCATAAATTTGCCAATTGAAACTTTAGCTAATGATGTCATTTCCCCAAGCTTGCCCCCTGCCTCCCCAAGATGAAGGTTTACACTTTTGGGCCTAGGACAGTCTGGGTGTCCTTGGAGAGCAAGCTGGAGAGGCTTTGTTATGTCTGTCTTAGCATAAGAGAGCAGTACTTAACAAGCTACAGGAAACTTCAGAGTTACACCAGGCAGTACAGGCCTTGAAAAAATGTAAAAGTTAAAACCTAAGGCATCAGGGTGTTTCACAGACTGGTGGGGGAGCAGGCCTTGTGTCCCCCCATGCAGAGGACCATTAAACAGCTGCCTAGGGAAATACACCTTGCCTCACAGCCTGAGCTGTCCCCTCACCTTCCCCAGGACAGTTTATTTTGTAAACTGGATCAGTTCTCAGTTTGGCTGAGTGCAAGTCACAAGCAGTTGTGCTTGCACACAAGGGAGAGTTGTAGCGGTGGGTGAGAGGTCAGAGGTGTTGCCACATCACCTAGTTATGTTGTCTTCACAAATACAGATTAAAGCACAGGAACATTCATATTTAACTATTTAACATTTAAGGTGCCTGTTTAGAGAACAAAACATACAGCAATGTGGCAAAGTACTAGTCACTGTAAGGACCTTAGCACCTTGTCAGCTGGGTGTCATCACTGTGGTCTGAGCAGCATGAACACAGCTGTGGGCAGCAATGGGTGCTAATCTGTGCACATCTGTACAAAATAGCATCTTTGTCTTTGGTTTGTAGACCTCTTATTCAAGGCTACAAACTGTTAAGTTACTGAAATGTGTTGAAAGCCAATACACCCTGAGTCCATCACTTTGTCCCCTTCATTTCCATGAGGTACTGTTTTACTTTTCTGATATGAATTCATTATGTAAGCATTTATATGACACCAACAGCATTGCATTACACTGCTTGCCAAATGACAGAATATGACATACGAAAAACTACTTTGGTGGAAAGCTAAGGAATTAATAGTCCTTTGATGATGATGGAAGTTGTTATTCAGAGTAAGAAAGTGCTTCAGAATGAGATTTCCGGAAATTAAAATACTAGGTAGTACAGCCATCTGATTTAATTTACAATCTTTTCATCATGGTGAACATATTTCCAATTCAGCAGCAGGCATCTAATGTTCTGTGATGTTCTGTGACATTGGTTAATAATTTCTGAGATATTCTATATTCACCAAAGCTTTTCTCTTTACATCTGTTCTGTAGATGAATTTGCATTTTAATTAAAGTGTTAAATGAGTGATATTAAAGCCTGGAAAAGGGAACATAATTTTCATATACTCTCTAATGTGATTTGAAAACACTAGATTTAATCCATTGTATGATATTAAAGTGATGATCCATTTATGTTTATTATTTTCTAGTTTATTTAATATTTCCTCTATTTTAAGTAAGAACTGTAAATTTAATATTGTTTAATTTAAATTACTATAAACATAGCTACTATACTCAGTGAAATGCATGACTTCCTGAATCTTTATGATTTTGTTCTTACAGTGTCATAAGAATCTAAAGCTTTAAGTATAAGCCTCATAAATTACACCATTTCATAAAGATTAGTAAGTGATAAATTAAATGCATTGCATTTGTCACTTCAAGAGGGCTTGTCCCATCTCTTTTGGAGCAATGCACTCTAAGTGGCAAAAGCATAAATCCATAAACAGATGATTAGATAGTAGAATAGCAGAGGAAGAGTCAACTACCATTTAGAGTTAGATATCTAATTACTGTACTCTACATGGCCCTAAATGAATGCTCTAAAGACTGCCATTTTCAGTTTCTCTTCTGCAGGGAAGTTCTAACTAGGTTCTCCACAACTTTTTCTAGAGCTCCAGCAGGATGGCCACATCAGGCCTACTTTTGCTGTTTTCATCTTAAAAACTTTAATTCCACACAACTTTTCCCTGAAGGCCTTTTCTTTTTTTTTTCATATCAGTGTGACAGAGATCACTAGTGTTCCAGTGAAGAGTTCTGTCAACACAGATAAGACATAAAAATTATTTTCTTACTAATCATTGAAATAAAGAAGGAAAACAGTAACATTTAAGGCAAATCACTTGTGAAGTTCTTCTTTGCATTTCCGCTAGGAAATAAGCTTTCCTCCACAGCTGATGCTCCTTCCCAGGGCAGTTCATTTGTTTCTTGATCTCAGCTGAAGTCTGTTTACCCATGATGACAGACCTACTGACATGTGTCAATAAGGCCCATCTTTTCCCATCACCTTGACTGTATGAACAGAGTTCTTCCCTTTGTTTCTCTAACCTTCTTGTGTGTCACTGCTTAATTTTTCAAACGATGCGTTCTATCATTCAAAGTGAATTTCTTTTAACTCAATGTTAACTTGATTCAGAGTCATTCAAGCAAAGCAAAGAAGTGGAATTCAGAATTATCCTACAGGCGTATAGCAGGCTTACCAAGCATCTTGTGCCACCAGACTGAAAGTTGCCATCAATAAAACTGCACTGCTAACAAGGAGTCTTTAGGTTTTTGAACCTGAATTTTTTAATCTTAGACTGGTGTGATCATGTACCATTGTATCAGACTTTTGCAACCACAGTTGTGAACTGCATAAAACACTTCCTTCAGAAATATCCCTCAGAAGTATCTTCAGAAGTAATCTTACAATTGTGCTGAAATGGGCAATATTTGTTCTTAGTTGTCTTACATAGCTTCATAGCATAGAGTATTACTTTTTGCATCTTAGTTTTTAAACTGAACAGCATTTATTTTCTAAACGAAAACAAATTTCAGGTACAAAATATGCTTGTAAGTGGTGAAACTTTTTCTGTGTTGGGAATTCCTTACACTGTGATATGATATCTGCGAAAAGGGGGATGAGAAAACTCAAATAATTTTGTATTGCAATACATTTGTTTTATGTTTTGAGGGAAACACAGGTCAGATGTGCCACTGTCTTGTGTGTCCCACGAGTTAGCCAGGAGCAATTCAAGGAGTTGGGGGTTTCATGCTGCTGCATCAACCGGTTCTCTCTCAGTCTAAAACTCAAAAGGAGATGTTGGCAGCCTGGGTTGCTCCATGATCTCGACTGTGTTACTCAGATATTCAGTGCCTGCTTTTTCTGTTTGTCAGGTGGTAACCTCCCCAGCAGTCAGGGTGCCAGAGGTAAGGCCTTTGGCCAATTGGATTGCAATGATTTCTTGCTGTCCCTGTTTAAGGTGATATTTGAATTTGTACAAAGCTGCCTTGGTATCTCCCTCTGCCTATATGTTCAGCAGTAACAAATTTGATTGTAAATAAAGACTGCTTTTAAAAGAGCTTATAGCTGTAAACTATTTTGACAGAGTATACAATAGGTCATAAGACCAGATAGTATTTGATTGGAAGAGGTCTAAGAAAAAAAAATAGGTATTTTCCCTCCTTCTCTTATTCCTTCTCCCACTGATCTTTGGATTGGTATCCAAAGTGAATATTGGAAGAAGGCAGGGAAATTTGCATGTCAAAATAAGTCAGTTTAGGCTTTGTTCTATAAAAAGTTCGTTTAAGGCTTCAGGTTACAGTGAATTAATCATAGAGTCTAATTAATAGAGAAGACAATAGGTATGAATCAATTAACATTTTTTTCTGTTTTAGGATAAAACCAGCTTTGACACCTTTCTTTGCCAGTATTTACACTGTTCTTTTCCTCTGTGCTATTAGCAAGTATATAGGTTTTCACGGCATTAAAAAATGGCAAACCAATAATCCCTGAGAAAGGTTTAAAAAGTTATTTGAACCTGGTTTACGCTAGGAAGACATATTACGAAAGAAATATGTGGAAGAGATTAAAAAGGACACCAAAAATGAAAATTGACATACAATCTTGTTATATATATGAAGAGAGTGTTAAAAAATAAAAACAAAATAGGCCCACAAAAATTTTTCTTTTTGCACATATTATTTTCTATCAGTATTGTACTTTATAACAGTAAATATTAGAATTATTATAATACTACTGTATAATAATATAATGCAAAATAATACTGATATATTATACTGATTTACAATATGATTTGAAAACCTAAGTAAATTCCATATTTTTATATAATCAGAAAGATATTCATTATCTTTGAAGTGGAGTCAAAGAAGAAACTATTTAAAGCATATTGCTGAACATCTTCTTGTTCAGCTCTGCTGTTCTAGCAACAGGCTTAAGAGGGCAGCAGAGAAGTTCCTGGAAGTAAAAACACTATTATTAGGAAAGAAATATAAACTAATAACCACTTTCAGTGGAAAGATTGATATTATAAAGTGACTGAGAAATAATGATTGCAAAGCTAAATGACAGAACGTTCCTGAAAATGTGTTTTTCTACTGTCAGAGTCATCTCCCTGCTGCCTATTACCAATAATAGGATTACTGGAATACAGTCAAATAATAGTTTGCCTTATAGTCATGCTGAATGAAAAACAGTATGACTTACAGCATCACTGAAGTTTGAATAAAATGTATAAGTAATACTCTGAAGAGAGACCCCGACCCCCAAGGTTCTCTATTGCGAGAAGACTTATTTTGGACAGAGTACTCTCTGGTCTTTAACAGGGTGTCTCTTGCTGTCCTAAACTGGGATCTGATTCAACAGGCAGGTGAGGAATGCTCTGCCAGAGTCCCATTCTTAGCCTGGCAGTTAAGGTCCTATTGCAAAAGAGAAGCAAACTGCCAAATGGAAATGATTTTCAGCACCATCTTTTCCTGGATCGCTGCTTCATCTATTCAGTTACTGTGCAAAGCAAACCTGCTCCTTTTCTTCTCCCTCCATCCTGTACTTGGAAAGTCAAGTGAAAGTGAAACACTATGCTGGATTCTGTCCCCAGCTCTGAGTGGATGAGGCTTTTCCCACACCCTTCCAAACCACAGCTGAGCTTGCTAGGTTTCCTGCACTCCCACATGGGGAATCTGAAAGTTTAAAATGCCTCCTGGCTTGGGCAATCAAATTTTCTTTTGCAACCATGAGCATCTTCTATCTAAACTGTGAGTTTCATACTTTGAGTTCAGCCTAAACAATTGTTCCCTCAGTCATGGAAGTATTTGTGGTTAAGCAGGATTTAAACAAAAATCTGCCTCTGGAGAGAGGCAGTGATTAAATCATTAGGCCAGGTTTTTCTCTGTGAAAATTACACAATTTCTTCTTTGTCCAGTTCCAGTGCCATGCCCAGAATATAAATGAAAGGAAATTTATTATTACCAAGGTTGGTAGCTTAGTATTTTTTAAAACAAGGTACTCTGAGGTGTTATTTTACTATTAGGAAATTATTATTTGGTGACCTTAATCCTATAAAATTCTGCACCATAGGAGAGCAACCCATCAGATTTGAGTTGGCTCAATGAAGTGCTCCCTCTGCTTCTGATGTCCTTCTGTGCCAACACACTTGTTTCAAAGTGGATCAAAACTTAAGCTCCAAACTTATGCCTGTATCTCTCTGAAACCATTGACTGTGTTCTTGAATGCACACAGTGGTTTCAATTTACTATCACTGATTACACTGAGAGACACCTATGATAAATTAGCACTTAAAGGATTTTATTTTAAAATTTTTAAACTATTTTTAAATTTTTGAACTCTTTTCAGCTTTAGTCGAGATTTTAATGTTTGAACGCGAATAATCTCTGCTTCCCTTCTGATGCTGCTCATGTATCATGACTTGTCTGATCTGAATCTTTAGAATAGCTGTACAGTCTGGAAACTTTTGTTTGTGTTAAAAACAGTTAGCAGGAAAAAACAAAAATTATTTTAGAGAAAGAGAAACTGACTCAAAAAATAGTTAGGATACAATAGACTAGGATTCAGATTTTTCTTCTACACAGTAGAAAGCATGGTAATTCTAAAATTTGAACTCACAGGGGAAGAACAAAAGACATTTTATTTTGAGAAATAAGGAACAACCTTTTCTGGATATGTTTTGCATGTCGTCATAAAATGCATATACTGTATTCTTCAGTATATATTCATATACTATATTCTTGTTCTAGAATAATATGAAAAAGTGAAGTTGTCTGTACCTCCAAAGTTTAGAGGAAAATAGTAACTGAACCTATATGCATTGCATTCAAATTCAGGAATAAAATGATTGTATTTTTTTTCAGTTAAATTACTAAGGAAAAGGAACTCTCTGACATTGATTTGAATCTATTTTTTAATGTTCCTTCTGTAGTAGTATTGTTTGTAGTTTTAAATTGTGCTGTATTATTCCTTAATAACTCATTTTAAAATGTACTGTAATATTCCTAAATAAGTAATATGTCAAGGTGCTTGAGCATTCAATAAATGTAATTAAATGGCATTCTGCTCCCTGCATTGCTCCAGATAAAGTTTTTTGGGTCAGACCACGGCAAGAGGCTGAAGTAACATGCAGACAGTGAAAAGGCTGAAACAGCTGGAGCTGGGCTGCTAGAGCTGCAATGTGTGCTCCTACCTAAACCCGTGTGAGCATAGTGCTCATACTTCTGCTGCCTCAAAACTTGTTTACAGCCCCACTGCCTGCCCCACACACCTACCAGCAGGCAGTCCTGCAGCTTTATACTTTATAAACTCCTCCTGCTAGGGGGGACTTTGTACTCTGGAATCAGTACCTTAAGAGATGAGAAGCAGCGAGAAAAGCAGAAACCACTGCAATATGTTCTTGTAAGTGTTGTCCTTGGTGTCTTGTTAGAGGCAGAAGGGAGGTCAATCCATGTAAACATGGCAGTGGCTCTATGAGCTGGTCATGAATAGTGATGTGTACAGAAGCCCTCTACTATTGTGGAGCCTCAGAACACATCACGGGACTTATTTCATAGAGTCAGGGAAGCCATGGGTGGCTGAAAGTACAAGGACCCATTTTATGTTTGTGGGAGCTCACACTGGTGTGGTCCTGTGTCACTGCTGCTGCTCTGAGGTCACCCATCTGACCTTGCTGTGATTCCTGTGTGGGGTGCAGGCACTGAAGGGGTATTAGCTTTCAGTGCCCTGTTGGAAAATCAGTTTGATAAATGTGACATAACTCTGCTGGTTTTGGCTGGGATGGAGTTAATTTCCTTCATAGTAGGTGGTATGGGGTTGTGTTTTGGATTTGTGCTGAAAACAATGTAGGTAACACAGGGGTGTTATAGCTGTTGCTGAGCAGGGCTGACACAAAGCCAAGGCTTTTTCTACTCGTCACACCACTCCACCCACAAGGAAGCTGGGGCTGCACGAGGAGTTGTGACACAGCTAGGACAGCTGACCCCTACTGACAGCTGACCCAAGGGATATTCCATACCATAGAGCACCATGCTTAGCATGAACAGCTGGGGGAAGAAGGAGGGAGGGGGAGACGTTCAGAGTGATGGTGTTTGTCTTCCCAAAACAGTGTTAGGTGTGATGGAGCCCTCCTTTCCTGGAGATGGCTGACCATCAGCCTTCCCATGCAGAATGGTGAATCATTTCCTTGTTTCCTTGCTTGCATGCGTGGATTTTGCTTTACCTGTTCAAGTGCCTTTATCTCCCCCCATGAGTTTTCTCACTCTTACGCTCCTGATTCTCTCGCTGATCCCGCAGAGGGGGTCAGTGAGCAAATGGCCATGGGAGGCTCACTTGCTGGCTGGGGTTAAACTATGACAATCACATCATAGTTAGTGCTGTAGCTGACTTTTAGGTAGATAATCACTGTCATTTAATACTCTAATATCTGAATAATAAATACCTTTTATAACATTGCCTACTGTACAAAGTCACCAGAATATAATACATGTGCTACAAAAATTGTTTTTGTAGTACTAATACTGGGTTTTTTTTCTTCTAAATGCTGCTTCAAAATAGTTTGTTGGATTAGGTTTTCCTCTTAAATGGCATTGTTTTATTGTGAGTAGGGTTAAGTTTTTTTTTCAAAAACACTGAAAACATTGTATTGCCTGCATAATCTATCTTGTTTGTTCATTATAATTTGAAGGGAATAGATATCCTACAGATATGAACCTAGGAAAGTATTAGTCAATTAAATAAAAAGTGTGCCTTTGTTCAGATACCAGGTGTGTTAATAAAAGGTAATTATGTTGACTGAAAATAAGTAAAAGCTCCATCCAGCAGACATGTACATTTTTCCATCATTCTCAGTAACAAATGTCTTTTAATACAGTGGAAAATTACTAGGCAGGTCTGAAATAACTAAGCAATTACTGAAGGCTTTGTTTAAAATTCCTCAAGAAAATGTCACAAAGAAAATTATTACCATTACTTCAACAATGAATACAGTACAGAGGTTTCACATGAAAAATAAGCTCACATTTAACTATCAATTAGCAGCTTTTGATATTCTGAAATTGTTTCAGCATTAGTATATTGATTCACATACTTGCCTAAATATGCCTGAAGAAAATGGGAAGAAACTCAAGTTCCAAACCCGTGCTCTTTGAGTGAGACTATTGCAGGGGAAGTTGGCTCTTGTTTAAAGCAGTCAATCTACTGGACTCTTTATTTAGATTGCCTGAAAATCTGGCTTATTGGTATGTGGACTTTCCTCCTGCATGTGAGCTATCAGAAATATTTCCATTCAAGGCAATAATATAGGAATAATTTAATGTAGGAATTAAATAAGGGGAGTGGTACATTATAGGTCTCTTTTTTTTTTTTTATGTCAGAAGTCAGAATTAAAGTAGCTTTTAAAAAAGGGACACGGAGTCTTTGTTTTGGCTTTTTGTACCAAATGCCTTTTGCAATGAATGCTGTTGGGCGCAACTATAGGTCTGTGCTCAGTGCTGAAGGGGTCTTAAAATAAATATACATCTTGCATGTAGAAAATGTTACTTTCAAATGCAGGCTAACCTCGGGTCCTTGCTCCTGCTTCTGTAGCATCAGGGCTGGATTCAGCGCTGGGACATAACAGAAAGAGTTAAAACCTCCTTCAGAGGGTGCAGACTCCCAGATTATTACCAAAGGGTTTCAAACATTAAAAAACTTGAGTGGCAACATTGCTGTAACTGAGGATAGGTTGGTTTCTGGGCCACTCAGCACACCTTTGAATCCCTGGAGATAACAGGGCTGGTGGACCCTGGCACCAATGTAACACCAGTGGCAGAATGCTGTGCAGGATAAGGCTAAATGTTTCTCTTTTCTTTTGAGTGAAGCTAGCTGGTGGATAGCCTTAGCACACACCCTGTGATTTTAGCTGGCAGGAGGAAGACATCTAAAGCTCCCAGCTAAATATGAAACACTCATTTTTACTTTGATTAAATCATCCCCTATGATCACTAAGGTAGGAATTACACATTATTATGATAGTTCTTCTCCAAATAATGCACATAACACCTAAATTTTATAAAGATGATTCCCACTTTCAGAGAAACACGCAGGTATCCAATTTGCTTGAACACATGCTGTGATTTAATGCTCACCCCTGTGGGCTCCCAGATACTCAGTAGCTGCCTTAGTTGTAAAAAATAAGTAACTATAAAAGCCAGTGAAGCTAGTGGGAAAATAACAAAACTTAAAAATTACAGACCAGAGATGTATTTGTGACACAGTCAAGAGCAACTCACGACAAGATTTGACTCGCCCTGTAATTTTTATCACAAGTAAATAATGTCTTCAGGATTGAAAATAAAAGCATTCTGACTTGTCAACAGCAAATACCTAAAATTATCACAGCTTTATTGTAAGAGAGAAATGTCCTTTTGATGCCTATGTCAAAAGTTAACTCACAGCAAGACCTAGATCTGTAAAAGCACTGCCATGCAAGGAAATCTGGGTCTAAAAATGTACACGGAACAGTCATCAGGGAAACATTTTGAATGGCTTTTGAAGTTTTTGAGTGTGTAGTGTTTCAGTAGAGAGAGTTGTGCCCACAAAGTCTACCATCAGTGTTATAAATTACACTAATAAAAGCTTCTCTTTTTAAGTGAGGCTTTGGGTCTCTTCACAAGAGGGAAGATTCTAACAGAAGAACAATGGAAGGAAAGAGGTTATAGGTCTTTTGTACTTTTTAAATGTTTTCTGTCATCACCTCAGACAATCATTTCTGCCCATACATATACTCATTTTTCTGCTGTCTGAGAAAAGAAAATTTGTTTTTCCATTTATCTAATTGGCTTTATACTACTTTAAAGTAGCATGTTTATGTACTGCCATATTTTCAGACCCTGTATACCTTTTTTTGGTTTAATTGTATGAGTAAACAAGTGGTTTCTGTCCAGAGGTTTAGTTTTTTTCAAATTTTTTTTTCAGTATTTAAATGATGGATAACCTTGTAGAAGACAGGAACAGACGAGTAAATGCCATTGGTTCCTTTGTCTCACTGGGTCATGCTCTGCTTTAAATGTATTTAACCTGGCCAGAACCAAAGAGGTAAAATCTAATTTAATACTTATCAAAGGTAGAAAGCTTGCAAGAAAGACTGCAGTTTAGGCTCAAATCTAGTGAAAGGGAAAAATAAAAAAAGTAAAAAAGCAGTATGTCTGAGTCTTCAGCAACTCTAAGGAAATTTTCGGATTTCCTGCCTGAACTTATTAATGGGTAGTTTAATCACTGGTTCTTCTTTCAGTTTAAACAGCTTATCTCTCTCCCCTGTATTTATCATCTTCATTCAGCTATTGCCAGAGTTAGTATCTTTACCCATCATTTTGCTATAACAAGCAAGCCAACCTTTTCTGATCTCTCTCAAAGGGGAAGTTTGCAACGCCTGTGTCTTCGTGGAGAAGAACAGGATTTCAAAGAAAAATTGAGTCCGTTTCATCTATTCTGACACAGTTCAAGCTAATTTTTCTTGCACTTAATATAAACAGAGATGTGTACTTCTTTATATATTATAACCTGGTAACTTCTCATTCCTAGGATCATAGAAGGGTTTGGGTTGCAAGTAACATTAAAGATCATCTTGTTCCAGCCCCCCCTGCCATGGGCAGGGACACCTTCCACTAGGTTACTCAGAGCTTCATCCAATCTGGCCTTGAACACTTCCAGGGATGGAGCTTCCACAATGTCTATGGTCAACCTGTTCCAGTGCCTCACCACCTTCAGGGTGAAGAATTTCTTCCTTATATCTAACCTAAACCTGTTCTCTTTCAGTTTAAGGACACTCCTTGTCCTATCACTATCTGCCCATGTAAAATGTCCCTCTCTGGCTCTCTTGGAGGCCTCATTGAAGTACTGGGAGCCTGTTCTAAGGTCTCCCCAGAGCCTTTTCCAGGCTGAACCATTGCAGCTCTCTCAACTGGTCTCCAAAGGAGGGGTGCTGCAGCCCTCTGACCATCTTTGTGGGCCTCCTCTGGATGAACAGCTGCAGGTCCTTGTCCTTCTTATGTTGAGGGCCCCACAGCCAGACACAGCCTCCATTCCAGGTGGGGTCTCACAAGAGTGGAGTAGAGGGGCAGAACCAATTCCCTCAACCTTCTGGCCACACTGCTTTTGATGCAGCCCAGGATGCTGTTGGCTTTCTGGGCTGCAAGTGCACATTGATGGGTCATGTTGAGCTTCTCACCCACAAACACCTCCAAGTCCTTCTTGGCAGGGCTGCTCTCAATCCATTCATCCCCCTGCCTGTTTTGATACTGGGAGTTTTCCCAGCTCAGGTGCAGGGCCTTGTATTTGGCCTCATTGAACTTCAAGAGGCTAGCTCAGGTCCACCTCTCAAGCCTGTCCAGGTCTCTCTGGATGGCATCCATTCCCTCGTGTGTGTTAACTGTGCCACACAGCTCGGTGTTGGCAATCTGGTTGAGAGTGCACTCAGTCCCACCATGTCCCACCACTCAGTTCCACTCTGTCCATGTCACTGACAGAGACATGGCACCAGTGCCAATACTGACCTCTAAGGAACACCAATTGTCACTGGTCTCTTGGACATTAAGCTGTTGACCAAAACTCTTTGATTGTGACCATCCAGCCAATTCCTTATACCACATGGCCGTCGGTCAAATCGATGTTTCTCCAGTTAAGAGACAAGGATGTCCTGCAGGACACTGTCAAGTGCTTTGCACAAGTCCAGTTGCTCTTCCCTTCTCTACCAATGCTTCTCAGAAGGCCACCAAATTTGTCAGGCACAATTTGCCCTTAGTGAAGCCATATTGGCTGTCACCCATTACTTCCTTATTTTCCATGAACCTTAGCATAATTTCCAGGATTCTTCACCACCTTGGCAAGCATTCCATGAAAGTTTATACTTCCTTGTAGTCTGTGAGTTACTCTCCTTGCATATTCTATAATCACATACTTCTAATATATCTTCTTGCACTGTTCTTTGAAAAGGTAGTACTTTTACAAGTTTTCTCTTATGGGAAGTGTAGGCAGAACTTCTGAACCCTTCATCCTCAGAAATATTATTAGAAACAAATTTAAAATTTGCTTAGAGTCCTTTACAGTATCAATTAACTGATTTCCACTAAGTATTTGAAAAGACCTTGTAGCTCCATCAACTCCACTGACCTCAGGTAAGAATCCTGTGCAAACAAAATGAAAAGAGGTTTTTCTCAAAGGAAATATCACTAAATTCATACACTTTTCCTACTACAGTACTCATGGTGCTTACTAGCATTTTATTCTGTGTATTTTGATTTTAGTAATTCATTTAAAATGATGACTTTTGTATTATTTCTGTGCACGTGCTTAACCTTGCATATGCCAGGTATCCCATAGGAATGCCCCTGGAAAGATTTATTCTTTCATGGCTGTTAACCTGAAGATTCAACTTTCACGGAAAAAATATCTGAGTGCATCTCACCTGAATTACTAATTCATTAATAAATATTGTAGGCTACAGTCAAAACCTAAATGCTAAGTACTTATGAGACAACCAGGAATAGTTTATCCACAAGAAACTAGTAAAATACAGAGCCACTTCTTACAATTAATTTGAAGAAATCAGAAAACAAAAATAGGTTTTTAGGTCTTCAAGAGTACAGCACTGTCTTAACTATCTCAGGTGTTACTTGAACATTTTCTACCCTCTCGTGAAAAGTTACTCTTGCAGAAGAAGGTTGAAGAGATTGTTCTTCTAATCTACGAATTATAACAAACTAGGTAAGAAGTTTATTTCTACTGCTACATGTAAATTGGTAAGTTTACTTGTCATTATTTCTCCTGTCCTAGTTTTTCATGGGTCACCAATCAGTACTTACAAGGTTGCCTTGGTATGAATTTCCTCATTTTAAACAGTCATTGTAGAAGCAAAGTAAAACAGTTCTTGATTGAAAAGAGAATTTCAGGGAAAAGAAAACATGGCTGGAATTCTGAGAAATCCTTCAAGAAAAGAACTGCTTTATGTTCAATGTTTTATGGATATAGTTGTCTGAAATGCATATGGCAAGGAGAAGAGGTTGAAAGTAGTGTTATAACTTTTTAGTTAACAATAGCTTTTTTGCTCTTTGTTCTGCAGTCTTGGTCAGTTTAGTGTGGTAAAATAAAATTATCTCTCTAACAAAGAGGGGTCCAAACAGAAGGAGCAAATCAGTACTGAGGGAGAAAAAAATACATATCCATCTTCTCATATCACAAGTGCCAACAAAAGAGTTAGTCAGTTAGTATTTAATAAACAAATAAACCTTTAGCTACACAGAATCTCCTAGAGATTTTATGGCCTGGGAGGGAGCAAAGCAAAGAGTGCCAATAACTGAAATAAGAGCAGAGATGAAACAGTCAGTAATGATTGAGAGCTGAAGAAGAAAGATGATTTGAAACATGGATGGATTCATTATCACCACTTTTCTCAAAAGAGTTTTCCTTCCTACTCCCAAAACAGTAGGCACAGATTTCTTTCTTGTTTAAACTGATTTCAGTACTGGGGAGGAGAGACAAGGCTTTGCTGTCTTTTGAACTTAACCTGCTTTATGTGAAAAAGAGTTTTATAATTACATTTTTGAGAAGGAAGACATACTAGAAGCTAGACCCTTTTTCTCTGTTGAGCTTGTTTCTATAGAAATTGTTAAATAAGTAATGGAAGAGAACAGTGTGTCATCCTTTCTTTACCCTGCACAGCACAAGCCAAGCTGTGAAGAAGCAAGATGCTGAGCTGAAGGGCTCTCTCTCCTTCCTTCAATTCAGAAGGTAATAGGGAGCAGCAGGAGATGCAGCCCTGCATAATTTCTTTTTTTTTCTGTCAGAGATGGTGCTAACTGCATGGATGGAGAAAGTGAAGGGAAGCAGAGTAGAATCCTTATTTCCTTCAATTCTTTGATCTAGGAGTGAGGAGAGGATCAGCTTTTCTCTCAGATCCCTGCATTTCCAAATACTTGTGCTAACAAGCACATGGATAGCCCTGGGAGTGCCAGCAGCTTGGGTAATTGCACATTCTTTTGCTGAAGTGCAGAGATTGAGCAGAAATACTTGAGAGGGACATTTGCGTGGTTGTGATCAACCTCTCTATGAATTCTGGTATTTCAGCTGATCCAGATATAACTCTCTTTTGTGAATCTCTCAGCTAGCAAAAAATTCCTTTGATTTGAAGTCATATTGGTTTTTGCTTTTCATATGCATACTCAGTGAGAGCTGGCATTACTCAGAACACTGCAAATGTGCCAGATGCCACTGCTAGTGACTGTTGTCAAATAAAAGATGGAGCTGTCATATACATTTCAGCTTTTCCTGGCCAGAGTCAGTTCAAGAAAAAGTAGTGATGTCTTAACTTAAGCTCCTGTTTCCAGTATTTGCTGAACATTTTAACACCTGGGGTAATATCTGGCTTTCAGGAGCAAGAGAACATTTTTGGGGCTTCCAGATAGTAGTGTTTGATGCTCTCTATCTCTTCTGGTTTTTTAAGTTTATTTATTGGGGGAAGGTTGTCAGGTGTTTTTGTTTTTTTGGTTGTTTTTTTTGTTTGTTTGTTTGGGTTTTTT